>VCRD01009410.1:0-14777 GCA_006783055.1 Trinorchestia longiramus
AAGAAATGAGACGGACACACAAAGATAGAAAGAGAGAGAGAGATGGAAATACATTGACTATAATATATGTGGATAAAAAATTGACAAGGAAAAACGATATCTTTTTCTTTCCAACCTAATACTTTTACCCAAGTGCAATATATGAAGTATTGTAGACCCACACGTGAAAAAATTCGCAAGCTTTTTACGTTTTTTTTTATTCGTCAGTGAACGTGGGTTTTGCGATGGAGTTTCCGGATTGAAGGATATGCCTTTGGTATCCACAATCCAATGCTTATAATACATGTTTACCCTACTGAATTACCTCATATTTAAATCCTTCAGAGAGTGACAAAGCGACAGACTAAGCAAGCGATCAAGCAAGCTATTTTAATAAATACAATCAACATCTGTTTCGGTTATACAGGGTGGCCCATTCGTTACTAACCCTTTTAAAATGCTATAATTGTAAAACTAGTTAACATGGATAAGTGCTAACTCTTGGTAGTATAAATACAAAAAAATTTAAAATCCCGCTTTCAGTATAGAATTAACCTCATCTCTTTACCTTTCTTAGTTTTATTGTTATAGCATATAACGTAGAAATTGTATTTGTTAAAGTGATATGTGTTTATATTGTCTGTGAAAATATGTTAAGCTTACATAAAATTTGTATTCAAATTTGAATTATAGTGAAAATATATCAAATTTGTAAGCTTTAATAATTTAGCTTTGCCTTTTTTGCATGACAGATTACCGCTTTCCTTTTAATATCACAGCAAACACACGGAAAGGTAATTCTTTCGGGTTTAGTTTCTCTCGTACCTCCTCCATAAGCCACAGGATCTCATGCGAGCTTTGTACTCTTCCGCCATCTCCGGTGTCCACCCATGCAGTTTCCCTTGCAGGTGCCGAGGTACGTCACTGATTGCAACGTTGCACACTGGGCAGTTGAACTTCTGAAAAATAAAATAATACAGTTTCCCATTTCTCATCAATACGTCCAATTCCCATCGGTTCTTTTTTGTTTAGGATGTTGCATGGAATAAGTAAGTAGTCAATTCGATGATTGGCTGTGAAACTTTCACCTTTATTTTAATTGCAATACCGGAATGAGCTGTTAAACCTGGAGCCTGAGATGCTAATAATACATACTGTATGTTATGTTCAGCAGCGAAAAAAAAACAAATTCTCACGATAAATCTGTGTAACTGAAAGAACTTTTAATTCGTAATTCGTACGTATATGAAGGAGTGAATACTCGACAGTTCCCGTGGAAATTCCACGATTAAGATTTGATTAATATGACATCATTTTAATAATGAATGCATGAAAGATTTACGACGAATTATTGTGTTTTTAATGAATATTTTTCATGAATATATATACATATACATATATATAAATATACATTTATATATGTATATATATAAAAATATATATATATATATATATATATATATATATATATATATATTCATATATATATATACATAATATATAATTTTATTTCTCTATTTTATGTACGTATAACGTGGCCAAAATAGTACCCTTTGAAATTCCTTGGTTTAAAATATATTAAATTAAAGGTATATGAATTAAAACACAAAATCTGTTATACGCATTGTACTACCAGAACTTAAATATTTTTTATGAATCTACACAAAATATCCATTCTCTATCTTCTCCACCAATAACATGATCCTGTAAGAGAAGAAGGCTAAACAACAGAAAAAAATGGCTTATCTACATGTACAGTATGGACCACAGAAAAGTAAACCCAACTTTAAATATTAATTACTTCACAGTGAATGAAGATATTTTAGATCTGTTATTTGCATTAAGAGCAGAGAAATGTTCTCCATAAAAATGTCATGTCACATCAAATTGGTTCCACTCCTATTTCTCACCAATGAGATAAATAATAGCTGTAAAAATTTGAGTTGCACATGAAGTATAATAAGATTACGATTGATAGCCAACTTTTAACCATTAGTAACCTTCGATAAAAATACCTAAGTTTCATTCGATGCATTGCACACAGAGATACGTATCGTGGATACAAAGCTTTCGGTTAGAGTATAAATAAAGTCCAAATCGTCAGAAAATTAACACTTAAAGCTAATTTCCAAATATCGAAGCCCATCGTTATGCAACTCAGGAATGAACAACGCATTTTCATCAACAACGTCTACGCAGAAAGCAAGAGTTTAAAAGAAGTTCGAAATGAATTCGAACAGAGATTTCTTGAAAGAAGTTCACCAATCAAGAAGACTGTCTGGCAGACTGTTAATAAATTTAGAACACATGGTACTATTTCAAATTTTAACAAAAGAAATTCAGGACGATTGAAAACTGTGAGAACTAACGAAAACATTGAACCTGTTCAATAAGTAATAACTGAAAATCCTAAGGTATCTAAAAAAGAAATGGCACAGAATTGTCATCATCCTCTTTCCAAAGATTGTTCAGAATGATTTGCAATATTATCCTTACAGAGCTGAAGTTAAGCAACAACTTCTTAAAGAAGATTAACCTCGTCGCGTGAGATTTGCTCACTGGTTCGCTGAACGTCCAGAAAATTTTACTAAATGGTTAATGGTGGGAGATGAATGCGCATTTCATATGAATAAAGCTGTAAATAAGCAGATCTGTAGGCATTATGCGTCGAAAAACCATCCCTCTGAAGAAAATACTTATGAAATCAGTATGAGTAGAGAATATGTGTCTCTTTGGTTGGGTTTGTGCGGCACCGGATCAGTAATTCGACCACTTTTTTATGCTACAACGCTAAATGGTGACAAGTATTTGCAAATGTTAAACACAGAAATTATTCCACAGCTTCAGATTGCTTACGGAAGAAATTTTAATCGTATTTGGTGGATGCAAGATGGTGTTCCCGCACACAGAACACTAATCGTTAAGAATTATTTGCAAGACATGTTTGGAAGGAAAATAATAGCGCTTGGCCATGACATTGAATGACCACCCAGGAGGCCCGATCTCACACCTTGTAATTTTTTCTGTGGGGCGATTTGAAGAAATAAGTGTATTTTTTACCGCCCCAGGATTTGGAGGAATTGCCAAATCAAATTAGAAGTGAAATAGATATTTTGAAAGACAATCCTGATGTCATTAAACGTGCTATGAAATCAATCAAAGTAAAATGTGAAAAATGTTTCAACGCAGCTGGCCGCCATTTGCAATAAAAATATACATTTCGGTTGCACATCTAGTAATCCATTTCTGTTATGCGTCATTAAGTGAATCGTTATAACTCGTTTTAAAATAAGTTGAATCTAAAACTTCTTTAGAATATTACAATGACATTTTAATTTTTTACCCATATTTTAGCAGCTATTATTTACCTCATTGGTGAGAGATAGAAGTGGAACCAATTTGATGTGACTTGATATTCTTATGAGCATTTCTCTGCACTTAATGCAAATAACAGACCTAAAATATCTTCATTCACTGTGAAGAAATTAACATTTAAAGTTGGGTTTACTTTTTTGTGGTCCATTCTGTATAATAGACAATGTATCTCTATCTCTCACTCTCTCTGTATCAGTGTGTGTCCGTCCCATTACTTCCTATCTATCACTGAAGAAAAAATTTTGAACTGAAATCAGAACGTGTATGCATGTAGTATAAACATTGTATTGTGGGTACCAAAGGCGCCCGATCACTATAAATACTCAATTTTTTCCGTGATTAGTTTTCTTCTCATACACAGCCATGTTAACGGTAAATAAGATACGGAATGAAAATTCTCTATACATCCATGAAAAATATTCAGATTCTGATGGTACCATGGGTAAAACTTACAAATGTTTTTATTTCATAGATCATTAATGTTTTCACTCTCAAATCAAGGAATTTTTACGGGTATGATCTGAGCCATGATATCGATAGATAAGATGCAGAATGGAAATCTGGTATATATTATTGAAAAGTATTCATTTAAAACGCAATAATTCGTCGTAAATCTGTAATGCATGTACCTTTATAATCCTCCTCCAGCTCGCTCTAACCACCTGCCCTTTCAAAAATCCGACGTTCAAATAGAAATACGTACTCAGTGGTTCTCTGAATGTTCTTTCTCATACGCTCCATGTGTTGGCATGGTACCAGACTATATAACAGACGTTATTTTATTCTACAAATTAATGTAGAGGTAAAATACTCGTATATTGCCATTCATTCAGAAGTTTATATGCGGCCACAATTTTCCCTGCATTTTCATAAACGATTAATTACTGATTTCTCTCACACTTACGAGCTTATGTAAATTTTGTGATGAAAGAATTTGCTGAATTCCTTGATAATCTGTAATTTACCTCCATCGTTCGCTTCCGTTGAACAGGAGCAGTTGGAGTCGATGTTTTCTCATGGCCTTCCAGCTCACGCCTGTAAAAATATTGGGTTGTAGCATAGATTCCCCTTCCTAAGCATTTTGTGATTTCAGCTCGAGAGCCTGTTGGAGTCTAAATCTGATGTATTAAGACTAGTAGAGAGCTGAAGCAGCCTAGGTACCAAGCCCGTATGTTATATATGTTTTCGCTGGTCTAGTATTTTGAGTTAGAAATTTAAATCAATTATTAAGGCGAATAAATTCAAATTTGACTTGAAATTCACCGATAATAACTCCAATCAAATCATGCAACTTGGCCGGATTAGCATAGATTGAAAAACACAATATCAAGAATATGAACAATAATTCAAAATACAATTAGAGCACTGAAATAAAACCGTAATTATTCATTGCGTACTGCAATCTGCAAGAGAAATAAACTATCAGAATTTATGCTAGTGTTTTAAATTTAAAATAATCGTTTTTGAAAAGACAGGCAAATCGAAATCATTCTTTTGATAGCCATAACTTTCATAAATTATATTAATAGAATAATGTTGCACAGATATTAAAAATAATAATTAGATGCAGCCTTTTCAGAGGTATAGGGTGAATCAGGTAAAACTTTACAATTGAAACTCATAATTATATTCATGAGCGATTCATGCTGCCTCCGACCTAGCGTTGCTATGCTGAAGCACAATATATTTCCTACTTAGCAATGCAGTTATTTTCCTCGATAAGACAGTTCTCATATCTTCAGATTGTGAGCTGCACTTAGCTGTGTCTGTTCGACTGGGGTTCAAAAAGCACATTGAAACTCATGTCCTTCGATTGAAGTGTTCTCTAGTTCATAAAAGCTTGAAATTGTACCCGTGTCAGTTGTATTGAAGAGTTGAGCCAATTCTGTACTGGTGTACTTTGAATTGGTCATTTCTGTATCTCAAAGACATCTTTTTCAATTGATTTTGGTCTTCCTTAACGTAAATTATCCTGGAGACGAAAATCTTCTGATGAAATCGTAACCAGCTCCCGTTGACATTTTCAAACATTTAAAACATTGTTCCCATACACTAGAATAGAATAAGGCAATAGGAACGAGCCGTTTGGCCCATTCTTGGTTCAATACCGAAGTCCCATGCCGTAGCTACCGAAGTCCCATGCCGTACCGAAGTCCCATGCCGTCCCATGCACTAAACAAATGTTTCTTGCAGCTTATACACCTAATGGACTCATCTCCTATTCATACATAGAGCACACTATGTCCGAGAGGCTCTTCAACAGCAACCATTTCTACGGGTTGAAACAATTATATTGGTTTGATATTAGTAACTATTACTCCTGAATGAACTAAATACATTATAATTGGTATTTCATTCAAACTAGCAATTTAAGTGCTCATACGAGGATGAAAAAAATCAGTAAAACACACATTACTTTCATTCCAAGCTAGTATTTTTAAATATAACGAGCCGTATACAACATATGAAGCATTACTGCTAGAACAGAAATTAAATGAATACGATCATTATCTGACACGGTAAAAAAAAACAAAGAATTGCATTCGTTGAAGTGACACGAGTGCATATCCTGTTGTTCTGAATATGTTGAACTTACTGAAAATTTGCATTTAAAATCGAATTAATATGACACTATGCATATTTTTACGTTGATAATTCCCTCTCGATTCTACATGTTTGTTCGTCTCCACTACATAAAGTTAATAAATCTCCTTTTTCAAGTGCTCTCCCGTGCACCAGATTACCGCTTTCCTCTTCATTTAACTGCAAACACACGGGAAGGTAATTCTTCCTTGTTTAGTTTCTCTCTTACCTCCTACGTGAGCTACGGAATCTCATACGAGCTTTGTATTCTTCCACCATCTCCGGTGTCCACCCATGCAGTTTTCCTAGCAGGTGCCGAGGTACGTCACTGATTGTAACGTTGCACACTGGGCAGATGAACCTCTGAAAAAATAAAATAGTTCAGTTGCATATATTTCATCAAAACATACAATTCCCACCGACTTTTTTTTTGGTTTTGCATGGGTTTAGCAGTCAATTCGATGATCGGCTTTAAAAACTTTCAGCTGTATTTTACCTGCGACGTAGGAATGAATCGTTTGAGGTTATCGTGTCGGTGATTTGAGTACAAATGTTATGGTCAATAGAGAAAAAAATGTACCAAGTTTAAACAAGGATATGAACTTCTAAATCTTAAGAGGATTTTAATTTGAATATTCAGTATAGTGGTACCACCACACGTGAAAAATGTCACTTGTTCTTTAATGAATTTAGTTAACTTTTTTCCTCTCATATGCCAGTAGTTGTTATCATTACAGAGTTTGCATATAGAAAGGAAAGAAAGCTAATAACGTAAAAATCATTCATTCTATAGTATTTCGTTTCTACATTGCAGTGCTTAAGATAAATGCAATAAAACATGAAGATTGAAAACGAAAAAAATTTGTATTTTTCGTGCGCCAATATCCACGAGTTAGTTGAATTTTATCAATTATGTTTTATATTTTATTACATTACATACCATTTACATGTACAGTTTGGTTTTGAACATAGTAATGAGACAGCAATTTCATAACAAGATCCACGAACATTGTAGCCTAGTATGATCACGTCATTTCAGTCCCTTAGTAATGGTTTTTTAGAGCTAATTTCACGCATCTAATTGAGCAAGAAAAAGGACAAGAAGTATATATATGAACCGATAAATAAATAAATATAGGATGGCTTATATCATAAAGTACACCGGATGACTCATATGTTCCTACAATAAATTTCATTCAATTCCTTCAATCTATGATAATAAAGAGCCATCTTGCTTCTATCACATAATTTTCTATACATGAATCAAGTGACTTAATTGACAATAGACAGCACGGAAAATGAACGTTTTGTAGTCATTGAGCTACAAAAAGCTGGTATGTCGGTGGGGAAAATTTTGAATCCTGTCAATTGGTCAAAAAAAGTGAAGTTTCATCTATTGAATTATTGACTAGTTCAGGGATACTAGACAAATTCAAGATCGCGCGAGAACAGAGCGTCTCAAGTCAATCATGACTTCCAGGTTCAAGAAAGTGATCAGTTCCAGAATTTCAAAAAATCCACGTCGCTCCGTGAAAAGATAACTGCAGAGCAAATGTTGCAAGCGAGGCTGTTAAGCGAATCATGACACGTAACCTTGGACTTGGTACTTTAAAGCGAAGATAAGTTTCCGACCTAACAATTGCTTCCGAAGAGATAAAACATCAAAATTCGTGAACTGATTCAGCTGCTTGAAACTCAAAACTTGGACAATGTTTACTTTACAGAGAAAAAGCTTTTCACTGTGGAATACGATCACAACAGACAAAATAACAGAGTTCTTGAAGAAAACTATCAGTCATGTCCAGGGGATGCTAGAAATATTAACCAAGTTCAAAAACCATCATTGATGGTCTGGGCTGGGTCGCCTTCAAGGGGTAAAACCCTTTTTGTTTTTGCTACTGAACGAGTGAAAACCATGGGTATAAAATATAATGACTTTATCTATGAGCCTGCGAAGAAGCACTTGAGCCATTACCTGTTTAAAAAAAAATATTTCTATTCCAGTCTGCCCAAATTACCAATAGAAGTTAGTGGCGGCTTCGGGACACATACGCTTAGATTTCTTGTCGAAGTAAAAATGGCATGTCTCAATTCCTGACCTTAACCCGATGCATTTAAGCAGCTGGTCCACTTGGGGGGTTAATGTTTCTGCAGTCTCACTGTTCAGTATTCAGTAGCAGCTTTGAAGAAGTCATTGGAGCACGAGTGAAGCAAAATATCAGGATTGCGTTCTGTTGTTGAAGCAGTGCCTGGTAGACTTAAGGCTTTAATAAAGGCACCAGGCAGATTCATCAAATAATACATACTGAAACGTTACTGAAAATGTTGTGAGCACGCATACAAAATTTGAAATTTACCACAATGCAAATGGAAACTTCTCGGAAAATTATTATCACAAAAAATACGAACATGACGAACGTTTTTCAACAATTTATCCTCGACCTCCCTTAAATTTTTTACACGATTTTTCAACCATCTAATTTAGTTGAAGCCATTTTGGTTTCATTAACATGTCCTAATCAATCAACATTAAGCACACCTAAATGTTTTCGAGGCGTGCACTCGTACGAGCCAGATGGATCAAGATGAGGTTGTATATGATTACGGTAGAAGTTCCCATCTAAATTGTAGGATGATCTTCCTCATTTTTATTGAAAAGTAAGGCCTAATTTCAGCGCAGTTAAGCTCTTTTGTTAATCAGTTCCAGTATAAATTTCTTAGAATTTTGTCGTAGCAGAAATTGGAGACTTTTTGTGATGGCTCAAGAATCATTCAATCTCTTCTTTTTGAAATCGTAGGAAGATTTGGTTTATCTGTGTTACTTCCTTGATTTGAATGTGAATGTGTGTTATGAACCCCACAAAAAGCTATTATTTGTACATAAGTAATTGCATGAATCACACTAGTTAGTTTCACGCCTTTATTCGAGTCATACTGTGATTTATAGGAGCTTATTATTAGTTTCTTCACCCATTACAATAAACAATATAAGGTGGTCTCAACATATCTCATATTTTCTAAGCACAACAGTTTTAGTATGTCATGGGTAGTAAACTTTCCGGGGGAAGATCATGAGATAAATTTCAAAAGTTCACCCATTGAAGATTCTTTTTAAGAATCATTATTCAATCAAATTGCTGTATTACTGTTTTTAATAATTTCCTAATGATAAAAGCTATATTCTACCCCATGGTTATATAACTTTTGTCCTTCAGACCTACTCAAGAATATACAGGAACAATCAAAACTAGAATAGAGAACACTCGTCCTGTTTGGTTCCGGATCAAGTGTGACAAAGAAGGTACTGACATTTATTTCAATTTTAAAGCAAAGTTTTCTGCAACTCAGGAAAGGGAGCTGCATGAGACTTGGGCAGCAGCCCAGGAATGAGCCGAACAGTATGTTCCCGCTGCCGCTGCCGACATGGTTGACGCGGCTAGAAATACGGCATGGGACTTGGGTAAACAACCGAATAATTATCGAAGTAATTATCCGACCCAAGAATGGGCCAGAAGGTTCGTTCCTATAGCCTCATTCTATTCTATTCTATTCTATTCTTGTTGCCTTATTCTATTCTAACTATTTAAAGAAGAAAGAAAATCTTTTTTTATTGTTTATTAAACGTTTTCTCTAATGATTACAAAATGCAATGACTTTCAAAGAACCATCAACCGTTAAAATAATGTTCCGTCTTTCACTGTTATTGTGTATGCGATAATGTTAAAATGTTTTGCGACTAAATTTTCGTCTAGTTTTCTCTTTCAGATCAATTACTATCTTCTGCTACTTTAAGAAGGGCTAAAAGAGAATGTAAATATCTTGGAAGAAATATATTGGAAAAAAATAGGTAGATGGTGTTGCTCAACAATGGAAATGAGCATCGTTTTTTGCCTTTTCAAACTCTACATAGAAGAAAGAAAAATACGACTGTGTCAAAGAATTTCTCGACAAAATATATTACGCTCAATTCAAGTGGAATATTTGCAGTGAATTCATGATTCTTGCCTCCTTGCTTCGCCTGCAAGGAGGATACACAAAGTTTTCATGCTTCCTTGGCTTATGGAACAGCAGAGCTGATGATGATAATTACAAGAGATTATATTGGCTCCCTCAAGTGGAACTAGAGCCAGGAATGGCTAATTGCTCTCAAACAGCCTCTTGTAGATTCTAATGAAGTCTTATTACTCGCACTTCATATTAGACTCGGGCTGGTTAACCAATTTGTGAAGGCCTTTGATTTTGGATAATAAGCTTTTCAAATGATTCATATTATGTATCCAATGCTATTTGAGTATAAGGTAGAGGATGGCATACTTATTTGGCCCGAAGTAAACGCAATGTTGGAATCGGAGAAACTGGAAAAAGCGATGGTAAAAGTTGAAAAACCAGCTTGGTGCACATTTTGTAACGTAGTTTGCGTATTCCTAGGAAATCATAAGGAACATAATTTCAAACAGCTGGTAGCAAAGTTTATTGAAAACTTCCAGAAAAGCGGTTATCGAATGCCCTGTATGGTTCATTTGTTACAGTCCCACCTACATTTTTTCCCCGAAAACTTAGTTAATGTCAGTAAGGAGCATGGTAAGAGATTTCATCAGGACATTGCAACAATAGAAAGAAGACACAAAGGATGATGGGATACAGCAATGATATGAAATTATATATAGTCTCTCGTCAAAAGATATGAAGTTATACATTCCAGAAAATCTCTACCGACAAAGCACTTCTAATCATAAGAAAAGAGTTATTAAGGTATTTATAGTGCAGTTGATGTTACTTTTGTTCTCAATATTAGTCATCTAAATGTCTTCACTTTATTAAAAAGTACTATGGATTGAACCAACAGACTGTTGTAGAGAAAAGTTACATATACCTGTGTAACGATAATATATGATATTAAGACTATATAACGATCGATATTATGTCAATACGAATGGGATTTTGAATTTAGTGGATAAAATGCGCGTATGAACATTTTAAGAAACAAACAAATGCATTACATTGTGTTATTGGCTTCTGTAGACGTGTAATCAAAAAAACCAATGTCACACAATTTTATAAATTTATCCAGACGTTTTTGACGAATGTCTTTAGCCTTTAGTTATATTCAAGGTGATGCTAACGTTTTCCAAGATGACCAAAATGGTCAAACAACACGTTATTGAGATTAAAGGAGTAAACCTGAGAGTCATTGTAGATGACAAATGAAAGTTTTGAAATTTTGAAGCATGTTATTTTCACAGAATCTTTCATCCTGGTAAACAACGAAGGACCGTTGCTTAACGCTGGCATGTTACCGGGCTGGGAAAAGTTGTACAAGTTAAATAGTTTAGTTCAGTTGGTCTGAATTAGGTGTTCAATTATGTCTTGTGAACTAACTAACTAAGATGTAATAATTTTGACACAGATAATAGGTTTCTAGTCCAGTTTTACGATAGGTTTATTCCAGTACAGGCAACCAGGAGATACTCTACCCTGTACATGGTGGCTCCGTCTACGTTGTCTTTAAGGCAAGCAAAAACTGTTAATTATTAGACAATCAGAGAAGTCCCGGTGACAGTTTCATGAGTCGTACTTGCATCATACAATTTTCACCCAACTGATGCTACGCAAAGTCGTGTCTATTGCTTATGAAATTATTCTAAATTTTAGAGATCAAGTATTATCAGGAAATTATTTTATAAACAGCAATAGCGATGTGCAATGGAATACATGTGTGTGTGAAAAGTCTCAGAGAATTAAGCCAAAAGTAGCAAGATGGTCCAGACAGGTGAAAAAAATGAACTAACCTAGTCTAATTGAAGTAATAACAAAGTCATAAATAGAAAGAAGTAGAGTTAGAGGTGAGGCGAAACATAAATGTGAGAGAATTGCTATGTGAGAAACGTGTACAACACGTTTTGTAAAGGATAATTGTGTATGCAACACAGTTCTTAAGAAGTAGAGAATTCATGTGTCCCAAAACTCTTGGTTGGACTTTTGATAAGGGCTTGGGATCCCATCTGGTATTCCCTCTGGCAAAATATGGATGTAACAAAAAGGAACCTCACTATTCCGTGACGAGGGAGTACCAGCGAACACTGAGGGCCGTACAACTCAGGCTTTTGGCCTGAGTTCCTCCTCCACCCACCTGCCCTCCCAATGGAACAACGTTCGAGTGGGAATGAGTACTCGACATTTTTGTGAACAGCCTTTCTCCCACGCTCCATGTGTTGGAATATTTCCGTAATATAATTACCTACATTACTTTTTCCCCAGATTAATGTAGAGGTGAAATACTCGCATATTGCCATACATTGAAAAGTCTCAGTATTGCCAAATTTCCCTCTTATTCCCACGAATGATTTATTGCTGATTCTGCTTATGCTTTTAAATTTATGTAATTTTTTTCATTAAAGAATTCACTGAACCTCTTAATGAATTGTAATTTACCTTCAGCTCTGGTTTTCGTTGAATAGAAGAAGTTGCTGGGCTGATGTTTTCTCGGGGCCTTCCTGCGCACGCCTGTAAAAAATTCGAGTTGTAGCATAGTTTTCACTTCCTGAACATTTTGTAGAGGCATTTCCAGCGCATGTAAGAGTCTAAAAGAGATGTGAAGAGACTAGTAGAGAAAATTAATGGAGGCTCCCTGTCTGCAAGTTATGTTTCGCTGGCTTAGTTTTGAAAATTAATAAATGCTAATCCACTAAGATGAGTGAATTCAAATTTGACTTGAAATTTACAAATAATGGTGCGAATAACCTCATTTAGTTTGAAGAAAATGTTTTGAGTCCATCTCTATCTGATGTTGGTTAGCATAGATTGAAAGACATAACCTGAAGATTTTGTACAATATTACAAAATTCGATGAAAACACAATCAAAACGTAAAAACTCGCTGTGCACTCAAGTCTGTATAGAAAAAAATGCATCAAAATTTTTACTGACTTGTTTGCCTTCAAAATGCTCATGAACCGTAATTGTCAGCATCAATAGCAATAGAGGCACAATGTATGATGAAAACTTAAATTCAATTTTTCTTTCAAAAATTCTGAATTTTGTACCTGGAACCCTTGAACTTGAAACGTTTACTCACTTGTGCCTAGCTGGAAATCTCGACCACTGGATGCTCAGCAGTCTATTTTTTATTAAAAATGCCTGTTGAGGCAAATTTTAGAGTAAAACTTTCAGCTTACAAAATAATCGGATTATTTACTTGAAGAATTAAATGAATTACAATGCACTGAATTCTATTTACTATATTAGATTGCTTTAGTAATAAAAAAATAGTGTCAAAATATGGTGACATTCTTTAGCATATGGTAAAACCTTGTAACACTGATGACCAGGATTTGCCTTTATTATACGAGGATATGTGTTCGTATCATCTATTGCAAGACGTTGAAGTGAGTATGTGTTTTACTGTACATTCATTTCATTTACTCATCGAATATATTTATATATAAATCAATGTGCACTCTTGGATTTCAAAGCACTGGTATTTATGCTGAAAACTAATTTTCATTCAGTATGTTTGTAAATTGTGCTCCCATATGTGTTGAAGTGTTTGATAATTTTCATCATATCATAAATGTCAGTCCTACTATCAATAGGTCTAACTCCTTATTCATTCAAAGATAGGTTGAATACTTGGAACAGAACTAGAAAAAGTTCTTGTGGCTGCTGTAGTTAAACTAGGAATATAATAATAATAACTAGAACCGGTTACCCTCTTAGTGGTGTCATAACAGGATGGAATGTCTGATAATCTCAAAAAGGGTCATAAACTGAATTCATTAAAGTAGAACCATCATTTATGAACGATTCAATTAGTATCATGCCTATTTCTGTCAGGTAATACAGGGCGACAAGTTTGTACATTTTTTGAACTGACCAACATAAGTTCAAGAATTATTCCGCCTGAGTGCAGGTTTGCGACTACGGCTTCCAGTGTTCCCACACCAGTCGCTTCATTACTCTGCTTTGCAAAGAGTAATGAGATGAGTGGACAGAATGACTGGTGAGTTGTTCCAAAGTATGATCCAAATGAATGGTGACGTTTGATAGATATTTCAAAAACAAGTCAAAACTTATGCTACTGTATAATGTAATCTTCATTAGAACAATTTTTACAGGTCACTCTGTGCATTGACACAAGAAGCATGAATATTAAATCTCTATTAGATTTACTTACGTATGATGAACACAAATGGGTCATATTTATGTTTAGATCTGAACACTGTCCGCTTTTTGCTTGGCCAATAAGGAGGCTGTAGAAAATATTAGTGTTTTCTGTGTGTATGAGATAGCCGAGTGAGGGACAAACATCGGAAAAAGAAACTGTGACCAGTAAGAAAAAATGTGAAAGTTGTAAAGTTGTATATCATTAACTAGTTGCTTGTTGACCAAGACAAACTCAGCCTACCAACTCTTCACATAAATCCAGAACTGACGAAGCAATTTGTCACACCTCTACTCTAAATGTGGAAAGTGACTGTTCCACATTCATAAGTGCTGCATTTCCTCATCAATGTTTCGATACAATAAGCACTGATGTCTTTGATGGGACAAAAATAATTGAGTTAACATAATTTTAAAAATTTTCGAACTCGATGACAGACGTAGAAATAGCGTATGGGATGCATTTGTAGCTATTATGAATGAACTTGTATTGATTAAAAAGGCTACGAGTACAATGCTTTGATGGAGACATTTCCATATAACTCATATTTCTAACTGGAACATGAACGTGAAAATTCAGTTCATCAAAAACTATCTCAATGAGTTTCCTGCAAATCTTGGAAACGTGAGGCATTAACATGGCAAGAGCTATTTTCAAGATATTAATGTTAGAAAGAAGAG
>VCRD01009415.1:0-14768 GCA_006783055.1 Trinorchestia longiramus
AGTATTCCCAAATTGTTGAGTATTCCCAAATTGTTGAGTATTCCCTAATTGTTGAGTATTCCCTAATTGTTGAGTATTCCCAAATTGTTGAGTATTCCCTAATTGTTGAGTATTCCCAAATTGTTGAGTATTCCCAAATTGTTGAGTATTCCCTAATTGTTGAGTATTCCCAAATTGTTGAGTATTCCCTAATTGTTGAGTATTCCCGAATTGTTGAGTATTCCCGAATTGTTGAGTATTCCCAAATTGTTGAGTATTCCATGATTACTGAACATTCCCGAATGCGTAACACATGCAAGTTATCTGATGTAACAAAACTAAGAAAAAAATTATGGAAACAAAAATACAACAAGCGATGAGCTCTTGGTAATATCAGATATATTCTTTCCAGATCATCACTGTTTGAGTCAGGCGCACTCATAACGAGGCCTAAAATAATGATATTGAAGAATGATATGCATAATTCTTTCCTTTTTAATAACAAGTTAGATCTCTGCTTTTCAATAGACGCAGGCAATTTTGTTTCACTAATTAGCAGGTGCATAATTTAGAGAGATGCAAGTCTTGACTTATTGTACATCCACTAGGACAGATTAACTAACGCAGGTAAGTAGGGGATTTCATCAAGACAAGCTGGGGTAGGGGATTTCATCAAGACAAGCTGGGGTAGGGGATTTCATCAAGACAAGCTGGGGTAGGGGATTTCATAAAGACAAGCTGGGGTAGGAGATTTCATCAAGACAATCTAGGGTTGTCATCATGGGCAGCTCATCGTTCAGTTTCAAGGCTTCAGATTTAAGTGAAATATATATTTTTTCGTGGCACAACTGCACAAGAAATTTCTTGTTTAGGATATTGCTCCAAGGGAGATACTGCGATAGTAAATACGAATTTTTCTTTCGATATGCTATAAGTTGAATTTTTCTTAAATTCAAAATTTGAAAGGACATATAGGCACTCAGTGATAGGTTCACGAATTGAGCGAAAAAACGTCTTCAACAAACTTAATTCAGAATACATGGGTTGTGCTATTTATGTCTACTTCCATGTTCAATTTCACCAACACTTTCCTGTAGTCTTCGCTCTGGATCTTCTCGTCATCACTTGGAAAAATTTAGTGCTGCACGAGCTCGTGTGTACAGAACACAATTCTCGGGATAATTATTTTTTCCTCATAGCAACGGGCTTTTGAATGGAGCCCAATTAAGGCTGCTATTGAGCTGCATCGAGCATAGCATTGTGTCAGAGGCAGGAGGGTCTCACAAGACCTGCAAGACATGCACAGCTTGTCGACAGTAGCACTCCACTGAACTCAGAAGTGTGTATTCTGAGTTCCATATAATCTTACTAACGCTTTAAGATTCTAATTACTTTTTTTTGGATACACTGTGCAGACTCTTTTACATATTGTTTCTTTAACATTTCGACTACTAATTTTCTTGGATACTCAGACATTTTTTCACTCTAATGCCTTAGCATTCAGATAAATCGTTTTCCTAGATACCCTACTTAGACGTTTTTGCATCCTAACGCTTCAAAACTTAAATTGCTTATTTTCCTGGATACTCTACTCAGACTTCCTTTCATCTGAACACTTTAACATTCAGATAAATCATTTTCATGAAAACCGTACTCAGGCTCTTCCACCCTAACACCATCTATCCTCACTGGTTTTCTTTCTGAATACATGACTCAGATTTACAATTACTCTTTAATTCGTCTATTTCAATCATTTTTTGCGTTACAATGAAATTTTGTTGGATTTAAACTCTCGGCTTTAACTTTACCCTATTTTGGAGAATCTTTGTTGAATTCTGTTTTCCCTTCAAAATAAGGACATTGCAACTTAAATATCATCACTCAAATATTTAATACATTGTATTCTGAAAGGTAATTATTGCGAGAATGATCTGAAATCGAAATTCAAAATAAAAATTTATAAAAAACAACTTTAGAAGTTTAATATAAAAAGCAGCCCTGCTTCCTCCGGCCTTTCTAAAGCAGATGACAGTTATGAGTTCCTTTTTCAAGTTGCTATATTTCATGTAGAGCATTTCCGTTTATCTTTTTTAATCAGTAACAAGTAATCAACTACGAACGTTTTAATATCATGAATAACGATTAAAATTGAATTATTATTTGTTTCCCTCCAAGCGCCTTCCATATTCTACAGGGTGCAGCAACAAAACTTCCTTTTTTCGAAGTAAGTTCCTTATAAGACAGGAAGTGAGGCATCATAACTTTCTTTTTCCAGAGTAAGTTCCTTTCAAAAAAGGAAGTTATGTTGCCACACCACGTATTAGGACTAGTTGGAAGCCAGCTGCACTAACAGCACACGGGCAACACATGCGAAAATAAGTCCGTGATGACTAAAGTGTTGTTCTGTGGGAAGGTGAAATAATGAGTGAATGTACAAGTCACGGTCACACATTCTAGTCACACACACTCTGGTCACACTCACTCTAGTCACCCACACATTCTAGTCACCCACACATCCTAGTCCCCCACACACTTTAGTCACCCACACACTCTAGTCATACATAGATAGGCTAAGATAGGTACAAAATTTTTGACCGTGTGGCATAAGAATCTAAAAAGCTGAAGTCATGAGGTATAAGAATCTATAAAGCTGAAGTCACAAGGTTTCAGAATCTACAGAGCTGAGGGCGTGAAGTATAAGAATCTACAGAGGTGAGGGCGTGAGGTATAAGAATCTACAGAGGTGAGGGCGTGAGGTATAAGAATCTACAGAGGTGAGGGCGTGAGGTATAAGAATTTACAGAGCTGAAGGCGTGAGGTAAAAGAATCTACAGAGGTGAGGGTGTGAGGTATAAGAATTTACAGAGCTCAAGGCGTGAGGTATAAGAATCTACAGAGGTGAGGGCGTGAGGTATAAGAATTTACAGAGCTGAAGGCGTGAGGTATAAGAATCTACAGAGGTGAGGGCGTGAGGTATAATAATTTACCGGGCTGAGTGTGTGAGGTATAAGAATCTACTCAGCTGAGGACATGAGGTATTAGAATCTACAGAGCTGAGGTCATAAGGTATTAGAATCTACAGAGCTGAGGTCATGAGGTATAAGGAGCTCACAACCGTTCACGACATGAGTGATAATGATACTCACAAAAAAGAATGATAACAATTCATGATGATTCACAAGGAGCAACGCCTTACACATAATAATGTTTATTTCATGCAGAATGATTGATAGTTATTCATTCATTGTGACACCGATTTTGATGATTATGTTAAAGTTATTTTTGACAATTCATTCTAAATTATTGAGAAAATTGATTCAACGTTCAGAGAAGAAATTGGAACCACCGCAAGCACTACGCGACATTTTCTATCCGTGATCCAGCACTAAATTGGGGGAATTTGTTTACAGAAATTTTCCTCCATTTCTTACAGAAATTTTGCCAACATTTCTTCCACAAATTTCACCTCTTTCTTAAGAAATTTCACTTCTATTTCTTATAGAAATTTTACCCATCACGAAAATTTCATCCCTTTCTTTCCAAAAATTTCACACAGATTCTTTACTGAAATTTTAATACCAGCGATGCAGTACTTTTCTGCCTTATACAGGTAAGGTAAATATACAGTTCATTTATGTGCATGGCACAATTTGGAACATTTGTCATGGAAAGAGAAAATTTATGCATGGTACACATGTTCTCTGAACACAAAAAGGCACACCTTGCTGATGCACATCCGTGTTGTGCAAACCAGTTAACATGAAAATCAAATAATGAGTGCACATGAATTAAATATTGAGAGTGCACGTGAATTAAATATTGAGAGTGCACGTGAATTAAATATTGAGAGTGCATGTGAATTAAATATTGAGAGTGCATGTGAATTAAATATTGAGAGTGCATGTGAATTGAACATTGAGAGTGTGTGTGAATTATATATATTGCGGATATGGGTGAATTATATATTGAGTGTGTGTGTGAACCAAATATCGAGTGTATGTGTGAACCAAATATTGAGTATGTGTGAACATGTAACCTCGAAATATTGTACATCGCTGAAAGCAAGGGATTTTTATTTTAATGTTGTTTTGGTAAAAGCTGCAATATTTTGAGAGCTAAGCAAGTTTTTGTTTATGTGACTAAAACTACACACTAAAAAACATATTTAATAAGGAGATGATGCATAATGTTCCTTTATATTTTCTATTTTTTGAGCATTCTCGTAAAAACCAGTAATATATTTTTCTAGTTTCTATACTGCATTATTAGCAGCTTTCTTGCATATTGTCTAAAAAATACAACATTTTGGGCCTTGTGGTTTGGAATAAAGGTTTACAACAGAAATTTTAAGCATTCTGTCTCGCTGGTTCGTCACTAAGATTGTCATAAACTGCGTCTGTGAAAAGCAAGACAGAGAAGAAAACTGTTTTGTTGCTGCAATACAGGTACGCAATTACAGTACAATATTGAACAGCCTCATGCTTCATGCAAGTGCTGGCATGGGTGTTAAAATTCGTGCTTGCAGACTTTGAGTGCGTGTTATGCACCTGCACAACCTTATTTGTCGATTGGTAAGAATAACATGACAAAAATATCGTTTTGTATGTGAGTACTTATGATTAGTCCAGTCAAATTAGTCGTAAAATGTTGAGCAAAATGCACCCATTATAATGTATATAATTTTGAATAAACCATTTCAAGTAAGTCTTTGGTTTGGTTTGATGGTTGGTTATTATTGGAAGGAAATAAAAAACAGGAAATTTAATTCAGTTTAGTTGATTAATTTTATTTCATTTGTTACAGAGGGAATTCCAAACCGTGTGCTGAAATTTAAGGGCTTGAAGGCTTCCTGTTATCCATTGTGGCTGTCATATTATGTCCAGTATATTTACTTCAGTATTTTTTCAAAGAATAAGAAAGAAGTTTGAATGCAAAAACAGTGTTTGCGTGTAGAAACGAATGTTTCTCAGTTCTTTCTCCCCTCTGAGGTGTTCCTCTTTATCACGTAAAGTGCTATGATTGCACGTCTCAGGTGTGCTTCAGACTTTATTCAGCTTCAGTTGTAAGCAGTTGTAAGCTTTCGTACGAGGTACGACTGTCAGTATATGCGCTCAAGTGCCCCCTAGCGCATCATAGAGTTACTTTATAATGAGTGTGATTTAAATTACCTCATAAAAACCTTACAAAGACTTTGATTGTAGTGGCTCTGAAAAAAATGTATTTAATTAGCGATGAACACCAGAAATATGAAAGATGTAAGAACATGAGCAGGTTTTTTAGTTCACGCTTTGAATATAAGTAATAAAACATAAATATTTGCACGTCATAACTCTACGGTTTCTGACACCAGTATTTAATTTACTTGTGTCGGAAACATCTATAAACTAGAGTGCACATCACTTGTCATAACGATCTACACCAGTGGTTCCTAACTTTTTTTAGCTCATGCCTTGTCTAACCAGCTCTAAAATTCTGATGTCTCTCTGGAGATAATACGAACAAGTTATTACAGAGAGTGAAATTTGCGTAAATGAATAGCCATTTATTTCAGAAGTAGCACGACGGGATGCCAAACAAGTAGCTGGGAAATCTGCTACAATAGGCAATGATTAATTAATTAACAGACTTAACAAACAATCGTGTTTGTGAGGTCATCTAGCATAACCCACATAATATGAATGAGTAATCTTCGTATGGAATTATTACTGTATAGAAACAATTTTTTTCAATCATAGGCATTGTTTGCATTATTATCGGTAATTTTAATTGCTTTAATCAATTTTTGATACCAAAAATTACGTAAAAGTAACACAGGGGGTCGTTAAAAAATATTTTTCTTAGAAAAATCTTTTATTTTAAGATTAATTGTGGTATTGAAAAAAATACCTTCAGTTGATGGCATAGTATAAGTATACTCTAAATATTTGTGTCTTGGACATATGTCGGTTGTATAATTTCTTAGATATTTTGCTTGTACAGATACAATTCCCTAAGTATGTAGATATGATTTCCTAGATTTGCTGCGTAGACAGTTTCCTAACACAACAGTTATAATCGCAAGTCCTAGCTATCAAACTGAAGGGCTATCATTCCACGTTGTTTAAATACACTTTTTTGGTTTCGTTTCAATAAAAAATGTCCACTTTACACAAGTCATTGAGTTATAGCAGAAATTTACTGAACATAGTTGACTTCGGTGATTTTTTGCTTATCCACGCGTCTTATAGTTATTATGTACTAAGAATTGCAAAATTATTGTGTTTCATTAGCATTTATTTATTGTGTACGAATTATGTAATTAGTATGTACAATGAGTGATCTAATTAGTGTCTACAACGAGTCATTTAATTAGTGTGTGTAACGAGTCATGTAATTAATGTAGATAACGAGTCATGTGAATAGTGTGTATGAGTTTTGTAACTCCAGTATACAAATCGATGACTGTGTTTGTGACTGTAACTTTTTCTCCTTCTCTCATACCCTTCTCCTATTATGATGTCTGTGTGTCATTCATGTCTGACGCCTTGGGGCTAGAGAAAACATCAAAAGATAGAAAGTAAACTCGATTTAAATACGTAATAAATATTTTCAAATAGGTAAAATGTAGCATTCAATTTTGTACACCTAAACAGAAAACTTGATATTTACTTAGCGATGTTGAAAGCCTACCACAGACAAACTACAGTTTCTCCAAAATCCAGCTATTCTACTTGGAGACGAAATGGATAAATCTGGACTTGGATTTTGAAAGTTTTTCTCAAAAGTTGGAGATAACGATGCCGAGTTGGAAAGGCTGACAGTAACAGCTCCGTCTTCTTCAAGATCATAAAAGTTAAATGTTGGTAGCTCAACCCGTAGACTTAATGCCAAACTTTTGTGGTCTGGATGTCGAAACTTTTTCTCGGGATCATTTTGAGCAAGCTATTATCAGAATACAAGTGCGGTATGAACTGTTTTTAGTCTCAGAAATAATTGAAAATCTCTTAAATTCTCGCGAAAGTAGTTTTAAGATTAATAAAAAGGCTCCGAAGATAGATTTGCGAGTACTTTTCTCCCATGAGGGGCAAAATAATTACAGTAGTTGGAAAATATTTTTGAAATTAACGTCTATTCCTTCCATATTCCTCCAGTATTTACTCTATTTTAAAGCTCACTGGATTTAAACTCATATTTCAATTCACAATAAGATTGCTGTTAAGTGGAGTTCCTTCTTTTCTTCTTTATGTATATGTATTACACACATGGAAAAGAATCATGGCAATTGTAGAATAGAATAGAATAGAATAGAATAAGGCAATAGGAACGAGCCGTTTGGCCCATTCTTGGTTCAATACCAAAGTCCCATGCCGTTTAAAGTAAATCCATCAGTCATGATCGTACACCTTAACCACGTAAGTCAATTTAGTCATGTGCACGCACATCACTCACGCACAGGCGTTTATGTCAAGAGCATTTATCTCGATCATACATTAGCCCTAAGGAGTTAGAGACGTAGAGTTAGTAGGATGTAATACTGGAGGGGTTCGTATTCCAAAATTTATCGAGATGATTTTTGAATGTGTTAACAGTGCTAGCAGAAACTATGTTTTCTGGCAGCTGGTTCCAAGTTGCGGCAATTTTAACGGGAAAAAAGTTAATAGCTTGAGATGTTTTGAAGTTTCTCAATAATAGTTTTTGACCGTTATTTCTGGCTCGTACGTTACCGTCTCTTTCGAAAAGCCCTTCCAGGATAACATTGTTAATGCCGTTGAGATTCTTAAAGGTCTCAATAAGTTGTCCTCGCAGTCTTCTTTGTTTTAGGGAAATAAGTTCAAGGCGTTGAAGACGTCTTTCGTAGCTGAGATTGCGGAGTTCTGCAATCATCTTCGTTGCTTTCTGTTGTATTTTTTCTATTTTATTAATATTTTTTCGTAAGGTAGGAGACCAGAGTTGCACTGCATATTCTAAATGAGGCCGGACTAGCGCTTTATAGAGCAATAATATTATGTTCTTTGACTTGTATTCAAAGTGTTGTGCTATGAAACCAAGAATCCTGCTCGCATTTTTGATGCTTTTTTCCACTTGTTTGTCATGTTTGAGATTTTCAGTAACAATGACACTTAGATCTCTTTGTTGCTGGACTGTTTCAATGGGTATGTCATTCATCGTGTGTTAGAAATGCCGGTTATTTGCACCAACGTGTATTACTGAACATTTAACAATGTTGAAGCTCATTTGCCAGGTTTCAGTCCATAGTAGAAGACGGTTGAGGATAGTTGCTCTGTCGTTTTTGGTGAATGCTCTGTGACAGAGTTTCGTGTCATCGGCGAATTTGTTTATTTTACTGATGATTCCGACATCAAGATCGTTGATGTAGATGATGAAGAGGAGCGGGCCTAAAACGCTCCCTTGAGGGACTCCTGATGTTACAAGCGCTGAATCACCTGTTTCATCGTGAATCACCACGCGTTGAGTGCGACCAGTGAGCCAGTTTCGTATCCATCGGGAGTAGTTGCCTCGTATTCCATGCGTTTCCACTTTGGCCATGAGTCTTTCGTCGGGAACTTTGTCGAAGGCTTTTTGAAAGTCTAGATATACAAGGTCTACGGCTTTTGTAGGGTCGTATATATGGTTAACTTCTCCAAAGAAGTCAAGGAGATTTGTGAGGCAGCTACTGATTTCTCTGAAACTGTGCTGGGTGTCATTAATAAGATTTTGGTCATTAAGGTGCTTTGTTCCTCGGACTTTAACCAGTCTTTCTATTGTTTTGCTGATGACAGATGTTAGACTGATTGGACGATAGTTATTAGGAATTTGTTTGTTCCCCTTTTTGAAAATAGGAGTGACATTTGCACGCTTCCAATTATCTGGAATTATCTCAGTTTCATGAGATCGATTGAAGATGTTTGTTAGAGGTTCGCTTATTACTTCGGCTGTTTCTTTGAGTATCTGGGGACCAAGGCCGTCGGGTCCGGTTGACTTATGTGGGTTTAAAATGCTGAGCTGTTCCTCTACCTCTTCTACTGTAAATACGCCATCTGACAGGATTTCCTGAGTGTTTGAAGCATGAGGTTGCATGATTTCAGTTGAGGCTTCGTGAGTGAACACAGAAGTAAAATTAATCAACATGTGTATCACATTTTAGGATTAACAGATATTTTTTACTTTTACCTTGACTGATTTAACTGCCTCTTTGAAAATGTCTGATCAGTAAGGCATTACACAATAAATAAAAAGTATTTGTGTAGCATTTGTAAGTCAACCACCTCAACACATTTGTAACACTAGTATTATGATACAAAACTTGAAATTTAGATTCTTACGAATTTTCACAAAATTGAAAAAAACTAGGCGATTTTTCTGAACTATTTGATTCATTTGACGCACAGATTGATTAATTTGACGCTCACATGGAAAAAATTAAAATACATCATAGTTTTTTAAACAACTGGAGACAAAGAGAATATTTGTGATCAATAAATGGCGCTGATGAAGGTTTTTTGTTTCCAGCGCTGAGGCTGCAGCATAATGAAGCCAACTCAAGAGAAACTCATTAAAATTCGTCATAAAGAAATAAAAATGCATTAGGAGATAATTCAAAAATAATGTTGCTATTGTTTAGTGATTGGCAGGCCTAAAAATATCTCTTGTAGTTTCTATCATGTAACAGGGAACATGATGACTAGAAGTGTACATGAGAGCTGGGTTATTATTGAACGAGAAAAGCGTCATTAGTTTCATGACACACAATATCATTGTTGCTCATCAATGCAGCAAAGTAGAGTGAATAATAAGAATTAATGTTTCTTAATAATTGCTACACTTTCGAAGCATTTATTTCCCACTCCATAGTTCTTGTCTAAATTTCATGTTTTAGATTTGACTAATTTGAAATTATTATAAAGACGAATGCATTAAAAATTGACGACGAACTATTGTGTTTTAACTTGTTTTTCATGACCATATACAGAACTTTCATTCTGTATCTTATTTACTAACAACATGACTGTGTAAGAGAAGAAGGCTAAAAACGGGGAAAAATGGTGTATTTTATAGTAATCCAGCGCCTTTGGAATCCCTAATGTCATGCTTATAATACATCTATACCCGCTCTGATTTTAGCTCAATAGTTCTTTTTCAGCAATAGATGGAAATAAATGGGATGGCTAAGTAGATTAGTTGATTGAACAAATCAAATCACAGTACTTTTTAGGTTGCATTTTGCAGTGTGTATTTTCTACCTAACATTTTCCTTGCAGCATTTTTCATGTAACATTCTTCATGCAGTAATTTACAGTGTAGGTTCACCTTTATTTTCAAATACAATTTTTACATGGTTTTTCCTACCCAACATTTAGGGATCAGCACAAAGTACCAGTTACGGCAGCAGGCAGCCCTCACCCGGTCGTACCATTTTGATGTAGGAGCCAGATGCGTATGTAGTTCTTATCATATTGATTTTCTCTTGAACTATTTACTGGAATGAAATTCTTATCACGAGTAAAACAACTATCAGCGTTAAAATATGACTATCAACATTCAATCTTCCTCTCACCTTATTCCATTAGGACTCTTTGTAATACACCAGGAATACCAGCTCACAACCAACGCAAACGAAAATAAGTTTAAGGTTCAAATTTTTGGAATGGAATTTTCAAGTACCTGAGAACGGAAATGTTATCCGTGCTCTGCCTCGTAGTCATGATACTGAGCGTGAGGTTGCAACTATAAAACTGGTAACTCTGGCGAGTTTTGTACTACCACCAGCTTGGTCGACTGGTGAGCGAACCCGCTTGCGATGCGGGAAGACCTGGGTTCGAAGCCCACTGCCGCCGTGGTTGGTTTGTGTATCACCATAGACGGCTAGAATAGCGACATGGGACTTGGGTACCGGCCAAAGAATGGGCCAGAAGGTTCGTTCTTATCGCCTCATTCTATTCTATTCTACCTCGAGGAAAATTCTGTCGCTTTTATATCTATCTATACTATAATAAGAGCCACGTCTGTCCGTGTGTCACACTCTTCTAATCGATAGCTTTGATAGCAACAAGAAAAAAGCTTAAGAAATACAAAAAATCATTCTATTGGATTATTTTTCTGTGGTAATTCAATTCCCTTTCACTTGCATTATGGTATCCAGAATACACAATCAGTTTATTTTTACAAATAGAAATTTTCTTCGGGCCTTTTTTTGTTGAAATTCATCATGATGCTTTGATATTTTTAATTGATAAAACGAAAAGAAATGTTTTAAATTAGTTTGACCAGTAACCTGGCTACTATTATACTTAGTATGATATAAGGCCAACGATTCTGGAAATTGAGTTATTGTTTTCGGAATTGTGTTTTTCTTGAAAATAGTTTTAAAAAGGTACCTTACTTATGGCCACCCTGTATAACAGACGCTCTTACGGATTTAAATAAGAGGAAATTTCGTAGGGTATACATGTATTATAGGCATTGTATTGTGGATACCAAAGGCACATCCATCAATGGGGAAACTCTTTCGCAAAGCCCGCGTCCACTGGTAAGTTAAAATGAAAAATTTAGTAAAAACCGTGATTTTTCACGTGTGAATCTAGTTCTATATTAAACTAGATAGGTGCGAGCGAAATTCCACGGTTTAGATTTGACTAATTTGAAATGAGTATACTCGTATATACGAATGTGTTGAAGATCAACGAAAAATTATTGTATTTGAAATGAATCTTTTTCATGAATTTATACTGAATTTTCATTCTGTACCTTATCTACCGATAACATGGCCTAAATAGTGCTCGGGGAAATTTCACGGTTGTGGTATTAGTGATAATGTATAGCAATGAGTTACAAATGAATATAGTTGAAGGATGTTCCATGATCATCTCGAAACCATGGGAAGCCTAAAAGTCAAATGAATACAGCACACATTTGAAGTAAGAACCAAGTACGAAAGGAGGAGCTAAAAGTCAGGAAGCGTGTTTCTAGGAAACACCAACGGATTACAAGGAGTGGGGCAAAAGTCACTTCACACTTTGAAATACCATTAAAACAAAACTTAATGAAGCCAAAGAAGTAGGTTGTATATCAAATGAAAAAAAAAATCTTGGAGTGTTATTATTTTTAAACAAAATGTTTATTATTTGAACATGATATCCTTCAAATAATATCATTGATATCCCGCTGCCGACATGGTTGACGCGGCTAGAAATACGGCATGGGACTTGGGTAAACAACCGAATAATTATCGAAGTAATTATCCGACCCAAGAATGGGCCAGAAGGTTCGTTCCTATAGCCTCATTCTATTCTAAATGTTGTCCATTACTATTCAAAGAAGTGTGCATTCTTTTCACGGTAATTTTCATGACGTTTTCAAAAACATCTGGAGTTGTTTTACTGATTTCTTCAATTATGTTAGCTTTTAACTTTAGTAGAGTATTATGCCTATTGATGTAAACCCTTTGTTTAAGGTATCCCCAAAGGGAAAAGTCCTGAGGGGTCAAATCAGGCGACTGTGGTGGCCAAGAAACGTCACCAGAACGTGAAATTTATTGACCAGGAAATTTCTGATAGTCTGGATATTTAATTCATGGGTTAGTTGAATTTTATATGGGTACAGTTGCAAGTCTTTTGTCAGGATGCGACGTAGTGATGTTTGAGAAATTCCTAGTTCACTGAAACGTTTCCTAGTCGATGTTCGTGGCTCTTGCTGACTGCTGTTTGAAACATGCTGAATTGCATATGCATTTTGCACTGTTCTCGGTCTACCAGAGTGTTCCTGATCAGCTGTTGATCCGGATTCTCTGAATCTTGAAATCATTGTAATGCAGTGTTTGGAAGGACTTGTTCGTTGATTAAATGGTGTCATCAAGTCCCTCTGCACTCAAATTAAGGATCCGTTATGCTTGGAATAACATTCCACTATTCTTGCTCGCTGTTCTTTGCTATATTTAGCTATTTTGGAGTTATTGATAATTGTGAAAAGTTTATGAGTAACAATATAAACCTTTAATCGGTATACTACATACAAAATAAACTCCAAGGTTTCCTCTTTCATTTGATATAAAATCCATTTTTTGCCTTCATTAGGTTTTGTTGTAATAGTATTTAAAAGTGTAAAGTGACTTTTACCCCGTTATAAGCGGTAGTCGGGATATCAAGGGAGTTCGAAAGCGTGTGACGTCAACAAGGTGAGCAACAGTGTGTGAAGCGGCGACGATTCTACAGAGAGGCACCTATGAGCTAGGGGCAGGCGACCAACTTCAAGGAAGCAAAAGACGGGAAGTCACTCGAAGGGAGGTAAGAGTATTTTTGGGATAGGAAACAGAAACAATATGCCAACAAACATCATAAGTGTATTAGGGCACCTCTATCAAGGCATGCACTTACGAAGGATTTTTCACTCATTTTAGGGAGGGAGGTTCTACTACAACCACTACAACTACTACTACTATTACTGCTATCTACTACTACGAATACTACTTCTTGGAGCAACTGGATCCTTGAAAAAGTTCATATCAACTTGGGAAAGCTTAGCCAATATTTATCTTGGAGCCTCGGGATTTCAGCATCAAATTGGCTTTGATGTCTACGTAATTACTTCAGAAAATCAACAATAGGGATCACATGGAAATGTTAACTAACATATTTCAATCCATCAGTACCCCTTTGAACCAGTAGAGGTTGGGAAACAGCGTGTAAGGCATTTATATTTATATATATATATATATATATATATATATGTATATATATATAGTAAACAACAGGACGAGCCAGCGACACGGATTAGGGCTTGGCAGAGTGGATGCTTGCGTATGTTACAGTGAACAAAGTTCAACGCAATTCTTCGCGTCCTTAGTCGAAGGTGAACTGAGTAATTGTTGTCAGTAAAATTGGTTAATGGGACCGCAGTGATTGCTTTAATTCATGAGTGTATTTGGTGGAGTATTAAGAGTGTAATTAAGTGATGACTATTTTGACCTTCAGTAAGTTTTGACATGTTTGCGTATTGTTAGGATGTGTTGTTAGATGAAACAGTGTGTCAGATTCGCTACCACTAGGTGTTGTGTGATCTAGATGATTATTGTGAGTGGAATTGGATGATCTGAGAAGATAGAAGATTTAGTGTCATTTTCGTATGTTTTTCTAGTAAACATTGTTAAGCTAATATAACGTGTTTATTTCCTTCTTGCATTGGCTTCATTGATATATAATATATCATACATGTGGGGGGGTTTGGATTCCTGCACTTTGCGATGGCTCTCTCTCGTTATGAATAATTTATTGCATTCCAACGCAACGTATTGAAATGTGTATGTAATACATTCACCTTGGAAGAAATCTATTAATGCTCGTAAATATTATATATTAATCCTGCAAGCGTCTAGAGAGAGGTCCGTATCGCCACACGGCTTAAAAGTGATAAAGTTAGAGATCTTTAAAATGAAATACATTTTTCAGTTTTTTCCGCAATAGCACCAGAACCTGAATAATTTTCAAGGATATATATAAAACTAGTAGACCCACACATGAAAATTCATGTTTTTTACTGAATTCTTTTGTTTGATATAGCGTTGGACGCTGGCTTTGCGAAGGAGTTTCAGATTGAAGGATGTGCCTTTGGTATCCACAATAAAATGCTTACAAACCTTTCGATTTTCTTCCTATCTAAATCCTTAAGAGCATGACAGAGAGCAAGCAAGCAAGCAACAAACTGTGTATTATTATATAGTGGGATTTACATTCTGTATTTTATTTACGGACTAAACTGTTCCCGTGGAAGTATCGAGGTGTAAATTTTACCGATTAGAATTTATTATATATATATAT
>VCRD01009416.1:0-14768 GCA_006783055.1 Trinorchestia longiramus
TCAGTGCACGGACGCATAGCAAAATTGAATTTTCTCGTTAGTGTTTTTTGTTGTTAAGGTTAAGACGTTATTTTGGGTAGTTGTGGCAGTAAAACTTTTCCCTCAATGTGGGCCCGCCTCCATAACATGACCGACGAATTTCTACTGCGGTGTTGCCCATTTTTATAAATTCAAGTCTTTCAACGGCCCACGTTTCCCTTCGTTCTTGGGACTATGTCTTTAGTAGAGAATATACAACTCCGCAAACTTCAAATATGACGATTAATGCATTTTCTTGAAGCTTTGTGCTGAATAGGCTAGTTTGCCTTGCTCTAGCATGTGTGTCCTCGTCTTCATCCCGCAATTCTCTAGTTTTTGTTGAAAACTCTAATTGTTATGTGTAGTTTACATTGGGATCTCCAAATAGTGATTATGAATGTTCGTTTATGAAGTTAAAATTTAAATTTTTACGGTTCAATAACGTATTCAAATTTTGTGGGAAATTTTCTGTTTCTGAACGCATTACGACCAAGCATATGATAAATATCGTCAGCAATTGAAGAGTCTTAAACCTTTGTAGATTGTACGAATTTTTCTAGAATAACACCCGTTGTGATTTAACACGTTGACTCCGAAGTAGTACGTATGTGTACCACGTAGGTTAAGTTCTGTAATTTTTTCAGATCCTTCTAGTGACTATGCGTACAAAGTGAAGTTTTACACCAATCAGGCAATCGGAGGCAACGTGTTAATGTTCATAACCACTCGCTAACACAATCCTTAAGATTATTTCAAAGTCGATAAAAGGAAAGAATGATCATTCTCAATTATAGGTTGTACATTTACTGTTAAAAAATTTCGCTGTATGTGATCGTGTGAGCAACGAAAGGTGCGAATTTGAAATTTTACTAGTATACCATTTCAGTTTTCCATCCTTCGATTTTGAAATTAAAATCCGTACTTTGTTTTAGCCTCCTTGACTGGAGATCGCTTTCAATTACTTACACTGTTTTCTTCTTTCTGCAGACGTTACTTGAAACAAACGGCTTGAGTTTAGAGTAAGATCAACGAGTTTTCCGAAGCGGACTTTTTTCACCCTCTGGCGTAATCGGATTCTCGTCTTCGAATGCGCTAGTACGGACTCTGACTGTAGTAGCTGCTTTGTACGAGCAGAGGGCAACAGTCTCCATTTTAATACGTGAGTTTTTACATATTAATGTTGTTGCTATAAGTAAATATAATTTACACACTGGTTCCGTTTTCAAACTTCGTGCGAAAATGTGTCGCATTAAAGAATCGCTAAACACCCCCAGAAAGATTTTCAATTTGTTTTCTAAATGCCAGGTTTTTAAAACACTGAATTTTGATGGATTAAGCCCGCACGCAACTTCGCCTAAGTTTTAGAATTTCATTGTCGAGATAACATATGAACTTTCAGTGCGCGTATTGATGAATAATCAGTTTTTAATTTGTTAACTTTCGAAGGAACAAGATCGCATATCACTCAAGTAAATCATAGTTGTGAAGAGCTTCGTAAAAGATTAGTAGAAATGGTTAGAACGGATAGTAATGAGAAAAATTATCGAAATAATAGATTTATTTTATTAGAATACTGTTGTACGAATCAACAACTTTAGAAAAGGAAGGGGGGATTATGTTATATGTGTTAGGCGTACGAATAATTTCTGAGCATTCATCAAATTTAGAACTGCACGCCGAAATGAAACGTACTGGTAAATGTGTCATGCTAATAAAAAGAAATTTGATTGCTTGGGAAGTCAGTGTTTAAATTGTTGAATTCTATTTATATTTTGCGCATTCTTTCAAAGGTCACTAAAATAGGAAGTCTAGTCGACAAAACATTTTCGACACCATTTGCTTTTTCGCATTTAATCGAGCTGTTAAGGTCGCCAAAGTTGTTAATAAGATTTGTGCTTATGCAGGAGCAATGCCTCACACTACCGCCAGCCGTTGATTTCTGCGCTTCAAAAAGAGTAATTTTGACTTTATGGACGGATCATACACTTGCCTACTTATTGAGTTCAATGAAGAAGATGGTTTGTGAAAAAAACTGAGGTGAACCTTGCCCATTAAGTAAAGGCCGTTCACTATAGGTTTGGGTCACATTTTATCTGCTCCGTCAACTTTTCGGTCGTTTGACGTGGATTTTTGAGTGTTTACCTCAATCCCTCTTCATTGAAATCAATTGGTCAACCGGTGTGTGATCGTCTTTAAAATCTAAATTCTCATTTTTGAAGCGCGAAAACCAAATGAAGATGGTAGTTTGAAGCGTCGTTTTTTGTCCATACACAGCTTGATTAAACGTACAAAGTTAAAGGCATCGAAAAGGTCGAGTCTAGTCCACTTGACATTCCATTTTATTGATATGTTAATGCACAAAAATCAATAGAGAAATAATTAAAACACCACCTTGTAAAGCCAAACATTTTCTTATAAATAACACGAAACATGTGCCGAAGAGATTTACTAGTGCCTGCATTTTTACATTTAAGAAAATACTAGCAAATTATTTCTCGGCGCAATATATAATTAGTTCACTTATATAATCAACGAAATGAAAAACATTGGAAGAAATGCATATATGTAAACCGTATTTATCTACTTCATGTCACAGGTTCGGAAGTTTATTTAATTTGTCTCTCTAAGTAACGTCAGAGAATTTTGCTAATATTTTTAATATTCCGAGTAGGGCGCTAGCAAATGGGTGACGAAGGGCACACATTCCATAATGGACGACTAATTACTAGAATAAGGTGCGGCCACAAGGAATAGCATTTGTAGCCAAAATTTGGATGAAATTGATCAAAATGAACATGCATCTCAAAACTCACGTTTAAAGCATTCTTTCTTGCGTTAAGACGGTGACGTTAGGCTCCAGGTATTCCAGGTGGAACCCGTAGTCTCGTTCATGCCTGTGTAGACCGTCAGGTAGTCTAGGGTCATGGCAAATCACTTGGTTACGGTGCTTCACAGCTCTTTGAAGGTGGAATGCATTAAAATACAGCGAGATGTAAGTCGTTTATAGGAATAAAAAAGAAATGAACTGTTAAAACGCGCTAGTTGGACTGTGGCAATAATTCAACTGAGTAGAAATATATTGTTTGGTATCTTAGAAATTGGAAAATAAATTTGTACATTTTACATAGTTGTATTGTGCTTAATCCTAGTTGTACTAGTTTCTAATATAAAGTCGGAAATCATTTGAACGTTATCGACCGAGATTCATATTGAATTATTTAATCATGCAAGAATAAGAACTTTCGCTTTTGTATATCAACATGCATTTTATTGCGATTCCAGTTAGACAATCCAGCAGAAAAATATTTTAATGTAGTCTTGGCAATAACTCGACGTAGTTTGAAGCGAAAGATCAAAGCCTGGTAAGTATAATTTTACACTGCAAGTACAAAACTGAAAAAAGTCAAAATCTACATACTAAACGTACTTAAAAATGAATTTAGGCACACCTGAAAGACGGTCTAACACCTACTTGGTTTCTGCAAATCTAATGTTCATAGCTACTGGATAATTTAATTTTATTACCGTTAAGAATCTTGCTTTCAGAGTAAAGTTTATCATAGACAATCGCTTCTAATTCGTTGATGGGCTTAAATGCACCAGTGAACATGGTTAACGGAAGTGAAGCATACATAAAGTGTTAGTCCTATTTTACCTCATCTCGTATGGGAAAGAACGTCATTTTAGGGTTTGGCAAATCATCAGAACATAGTCCGGGAAAAGTAATATTGCGAGAGCAAAACAGTTCGAATCAAGATTAAAGCAGTAATGAGAATGTGCTGCCAACTTGATAGATCGCTCGCAGAATGGATTCATTCCATGCAACCGTTTTTAAAAGATCTAATTCAACTAGAGGAGTCGAACGACTTACCAGTACCTTGAGCAACACCCTACAGATTTGTCCTTAGAATAGTATTCTCAACTCCCTCAACTTTCTACCGACATCTACACGCTATCTTCCATATCAAAAGTAGTAGTTATATTGGCAAAGAGAAATATCAACAGCCACGAACATCAGGGCTAACCCAAATTAATTTCAGCAGTAGGAGTGGAATCTACAATTGCAACCGTGGACTCTGAGACACAGCGCTTGAACTCCGAATAGAACTAAGTATCGGGAATGAGATGAAGCTCTATCTGCAGTTTTACGACAGTATCGATATTGACTGTGTGATAGTCAGTTGAATTATTGACGGATCTTTAATTTTAAGAATTACGAGTAGCATTTAAAGCGTTCGGCAAAACTAGCGCCTCCAGTACTGAGCATAAATACGTGTATGTGTAGCTGAGAGTGAACAGAAAGTTCACACTCAAGCACTCACGTCAACTTAGATAAGTTCTTGCATACTAATCTTATTTTGCAAATAATTAGTTTTCAATGATTTTAAAAAATTGTTGCATATCAAAATTTTAATTCTATACCGTCAAATACGAATTTTACAACGCAACTGATCTGACAGGCACACTTACTTTAATTTTGCTAAGTACTTGCAAACTTGTGCCCGATGGAAGGTTAACAAACTTGCCGCCTGAAAACGGTCCAACTAGTTTCTCCCCCGCCGACTAGTGATTAAAAAACGCTTGTCGAACTGGACACAAAATTCGTAAGTTACACGCGTAACATACATATCGAGAGGTCGGCAGATAAAAGCAAACCTGTCACAAAATTTATCCTCAGCTGACAAAAAATGCCGCTATGAACATAAAGTTACACAATAAGAAGAAGTCAGGAGGGTTACTTAACGTGTAGTAAGACGCCTTGTCTGATGAGATGCTGGCAATTCTCCATGGGTAGGAAATGTGTCGAGTCCTTGCTAAGCAGCACCACTTCTCCTTCGTCCAACTCAAACTCGCCGTAGTCCTGCAGGCAGCGTACCTGCAACCATGTATATACTTGACTGAACGAATTAACGTGGATACAACAAACTTATTGCGGAAATATTAATCGAACAAGTACAAACGGTAGAAAAACGCTTCATTGAAATATTCGTCATTGAAAGAACAGTTGCAGACGACGTTCAAGCTGAAACGACACAAAAACAAGCAAAGAAAAAATTGGTCGACTTTCTAGAACACGAAATTTGAGGCTAGAATCTACTAATTTTTGGTGCTCCACTTTTCCAACTAACGTTCGCACAAGATAATAAATAACTCCACCTCTACAGACCACTTCAAAATATTTTTAAGACCTTTAGGACCTTTTAACAGAAAAATGTATCGAAAAAAGCTTGCAAATCGTCCACTGCGGACTTTAAATTTTCGTTCCGCATTCGACCCTAAGATTTTCAAGTCGTGCCCTTTCTCAGTTATTTGAATTTCATTCAGCTTTGAAAAGGAAGTGCATCACCCACCTCCATGAGAGAAATTCATGAAAATATAATCTACAAAACTGCCACAATCGTCTCTTACAACCTTATGTTCAGACTGTGCGAGGGTAACTTAAGACATGATCGCTTGAACAAAGACAGGCAAAATGCTACTGTGCGTAAATAAAGGTATCCAATTGCTAAGATGTCTTAGATCAAGAATCATGGTACTTTTCCGCTCGCATCAGGTATACCTAACAAGTATTTACGTGAAAGGAGTCACGTATCACACCTGTGCCTGATTTCTAAGTATGTCCAAATACGTATACATTGAAGCTGACCTTTTTAGAATTTCTAGTAGATTGAATTACCACTGTCTTATAACAGATCTCACATTTATCAGGCGTACAGGTGAAACAGCTATGTAGTACTACCAGTATATTGTAAATACGCCCATCTAACATATCAAGGTTGTCCGGAAAGTTCATGCCGATTTTTAAAGGAAAGAAAAAGAAAAAGTTCAATATATATAAGCCAATACATTTTTAATCAACCAAATATGAACCATTTTGTTGCACAAAGCGTTTCCACCTTTTTGACTAGAAAATACTCTCATCGTAGAATTGAGGTGGTTTCATGCCAAAGAATTCATCAGGGTATCTTTTTAGGTCATCCAAGAAATTGACTTTTACCATCAAGACTATTCTGCTAAGACCGAAATAAATGATAATCCGAAGGAGCAATATCTGGAGAATATGAAAGGTGGGATTACACATCCCAGCCAAGCTGCAGCAATTTTTGACAGGTTTCAAAAGAAACTTGTAGTTTGGCATTAGCCTGATGGATCACTGTAAACTCGTATATTTCTTTGGTTGCTTGTGATGGATTTTTCCTCTATGGAAATAGAAAAGCATCAGGTGTGCTCTAAATGGAGGTGTATTCAAATTTTACTTTTCAAACTCAATCATGATCTTAAGTCGAAAGATGAACTACTAAAAATCAGCACGAACTTTCCGGACTACCCAATAGAATCGATTTTTCGGAGACATTAACCCTTTAGCGACCAATTTGTTTTTCTAGTTTCTACGTCTAAGCTCACAAAGACCGTCTGTACACATGCAATGAAGCACGCTGAGAGCCAGGCAGCCAAAAGAACGACGTTGTAACATGCCGCCGCGTTCAAACCTAGTAGCAACCTCATGTTGCTCGCTGTTTAACACGTTGCCTGCGATTACCTAGCCGGTGCAAATCTTTACTTTGTACACACAGTCACTAGAAAGCCTTGAAAAAATTATAGAACCTAACCTGAGCGACCCACCGGCGGGTCGTATCGCACTCAACGTGTTAATTATTAGAACAATTCTCCCAAAGACCGTAAAAGGCGACCGAATTGTCCTTTTAGTCGCTAAAGGGTTAAGCATTTTAGAGGTTTACAAACTACGCTCTCTAGTGGGGAACAGTTCGTGCAGTCAGGTAAACATTCCAGCATTAACGTACCCAAAACCATTCGCAAAAATTAATTCTTCATATTTGTTTCTTATACTCTTTAAAATATAACGTACGAGTTTACACTTTCAATATGTTCAACTGTTTCTGACTAACATCGAAAGTTGTATACCCGAACTGGTTCCGACTTGAGGGAGTACGAAATTAGCTACAGAAGTAAACTACGGAAACAGGGCCGAGTGCACGAAGATCTCAAGAGCCTCACCTCGATGAAGAGGCTCTTAGGCGGTTTGAGGTCGAGTGTGAGGTCGAGCCCGATTCCATCGCCCAGCGATCGCATGTAGCGGGCCACCGATGCGCTGTACTTTGTGAACCACTCTACCTGTAACCACTTTCAATTAATTTACATGCATTGGAAATATATAACTTATGAGAAAAGTTAGTTGTGTGCAGGTTCATCATTTTCTACCTAGCGGATCCAAGGTGATGGACAGCAGTGTCCAATTTATTACAGGAATGGGACCTAAGAGGAAATGCTGCACTGCACTCGCAGCCATAACAATATTACCCAGCTTTTAAATGATAGCAAGATATCTATCTTGCGTAAAAAGGAAATATGACAATCAAAGTACAACGTGTAGTGACAGCATTACTGCAGTAACCTGATTTTGACCAAGCATGTAACATACGAAGTCAACCCGTTACCGCAATTACCTGTAAACAGCAGTAGTAGTCGTTAAGTTCAAAGCTAACCAATATGCGTACGTCATTTCCCCGTTAACTAGGTTCATTACTATAACAAGCTTCAGAAATTCCATACATTTTTATGCATGTCCACAGCAGTGCGTGCAGGTCAATTGATCAGTGAGCATCAACACGTTTGTTGCGATTGCCTAGCCGGTGCAAATCTTTACTTTGTACACATAATCACTAAAAGACTAAGAAAAAATTACAGAACCTAACCTAAGTGACCCACCGGTGGGTCGCATCGCAACAAACGTGATAAGATAATGCAACTACATACATATTAGCAGGAACATGTTTCGATAAATTGCACCATATAAAGATAGCGAAATGATCTAGGTAAATAAGTTTCAGCAATGCAGACCAAAAACCTTTACCTAGGTAAAAGCGGCGTCCCCTCTCCTGTAACTCTCAAATTACAAAGCGAGAATAACACGACAAAAATGCATTACATGCTCCACTATAAAACAAATTTCATCTGAAAAACACGTCGCTATGTATAGAAGAGAAATTCATTACTACTGCGAGACTGTAAACCTGAAGAAAACAATAAAATTGTACGATGAGGTGAACCACTGCTCAAGTACTGCTAATAATTCGCTTTTGAATCGCAAACTAGCGCTTTTGGCTCACTGAATACGACTTTTGGCTCACAGACTACCATTTCTGGTTCACAAACCAGCGCTTTCTGGTTTACAAATTAATGATAAACAGTAATGATATGTACAACCAAAGCGTCCTTATAAAAACCACACGGCTACAGTAGAAAAAATTGAAGGGAAGAACGAAGAACAATCAGCACAAGAACATGAGCTGAGGCAGCAGAGAGCAGCTCACCTCGGGTTCACAAAGGTTGCTTCGTATGTGGGGAGGCAGGATGCTACCAAGCTGCCATCTCATCGTCCGGATTCTCTCCAAGCGGTTGTATCTGCTCAGACGGAATGATGTCAGTAATCACTCCTGCTGGCTGAACGCGTCTTGATACCCAACAAAAACCATGAAGCTTCCATGTGCGACCTTAAAATTACAAGACATGTGCAGTGCGCACACCATCACATGCCCTCCAGATCGTCGTAGAAGTAGTTATGTATATTGCCTTAACACGTTTGTTGCGATTGCCTGATTGGTGTAAAACTTCACTTTGTACGCATAGTCACTAAAAGACTTGGAAAAAATTACAGAACCTAACCTCAGTGACCCACCGGTGGGTTGCATCACAACAAACATGTTAAGGTTGAAGAGGTAGCCAAACACTCCTAAAATCGTGGAGGTAGTCCAATACTCACAGGGTCGTGGAGGTAGTCCAATACTCCTAAGATCATGGGGTTACCACTCGTGAGAAAGTTTGTTCAGAGGCAAGTCGTGTAGTCTCTTCGCCTTAGGATCTCCTCAACATACCCCACTACAGCGGCGAGCTAAGCATTAAAGAATGTCAGTTACAAACCTGTGAGCTTTCTACTCTCAATATGAACTATAGAGCTTTATTACCGAAAAATTCAAACACTCGTTTCAAATGAAGACAACAGCACGAACAGCATCGCGTCTCCAGCATCCGCACAACTGGTCAGCTTGTAAACGAGGATTTTGAACTGGAGTCCTCCATAACGACGTTTCAACTAACTGCCTTCACTTGAATTCAACTTGAAGACTTTAACGTGAACAATTAATTTACGACTATAATACGAACACGTAGATGAAATTCGAAAACCTGATTCGAAATAATCCACGCTCCTAGTATCAAAACAGAAATAAAATACCTTTGAGTCCAAAGGCAATTTACATATAAGTATTTGCATGTAAATGAGAATACATTTCACTTTCACTCAAGCAAACGCACCGTGAAAAGTTAAGTTTGATTAGGACTAATCTTAATTTAGTCCAATAAAAACCAGTAATTGAGTTATGACTTGTCTGCATCTAGGTTTGGAGTCAGAAGTTTACAGTAAATGTTTTCGTGGGTCCTGATAATACAGGAGTTTAAAAACTAAATGCCCAGCTTGTTTGAGTGTCAATGAACATTAATCCTGTGACGATATAGAGGACACGGATGTCCTTTTTGGAAAAAAACAAAACCCTGAGCGTCAATCAAACCAGCACTGCATTCAACAGTTACAGAACTCTCAGAACATGTTACGGTTCAGCTTGTTTAGACGCTGCCGGCAGCATGATCAGTCAATGAACTGCGTGCGCTGTGTTGCATTTCTCTCTTCGGGAAAAACTGTGATCAGGTTCGTTGATTTCCCATAAAGATCTGTTTTGATAATTATCGAAACTTTACACGTTGCCTCCGATTGCCTGATTGGTGTAAAACTTCACTTTGTATGCATAGTCACTAGAAGGATCTGAAAAAATTACAGAACCTAACCTAAGTGGTACACATACGTACCACTTCGGAGTCAACGTGTTAAACACTGGAAGCAGTCACTGTAACCACTGCTTCGATGTCGATAGTTTACTAGTGAAATCACGCGCAATTTTAATTTATGTTGCGCAAAGTTAAGTTTATGTAATTAAATTACTAGATAATTAAATTTAATAGAGAGGGCATTACGAAACGTAAAAATCTTTAACCCAAAAGGTGTAACACTCCCATGTACTACAGCGAAATATGTCAAAAATTGGTACCGAGAATAATTCCTTCAAAAATTCTGTACAACGAACTTCTCTCGGCCCTGAGCTGTGTAACAAAGCCTTGTCGCACTATTTTGTTAGGGAACAGAGTTGGGAAACGTTGAACTCCCTTATTCTTTACTTCAGAATTCACTACACGACCATACTCGTTTCTTCCATAGGTTTCCCACAACAATGAGTCTCTAAATAAAAATATTCTTCCAACTACCTACCCCAGTCACTCACAGGCACATCAGTAAGCTGCTCTACCTACTCACAGGCATGTCAGTAACTGCTCCAGCCACTCACAGGCAGGCCAGTAACTGCCCCAGCCACACACAGGCAGGCCAGTAACTGCTCCAGCCACTCACAGGCAGGCCAGTAACTGCTCCAGCCACTCACAGGCAGGCCAGTAACTGCCCCAGTCACTCACAGGCAGGTCAGTAACTGCCCCAGCCACTCACAGGCAGGCCAGTGACTGCCCTAGTCACTCACAGGCAGGTCAGTAACCTGCTGTGGTTACTCACAGGTAGGCTAGAAGACACCGCTTGTTGCGCTCCAGGGCGGCATGTCGCAAGTGTATCCCCGCTACGAAGGATTCATCTCCCTCAAGGTCGTTGCTGCCACCAACACATAGGTGCAATTAAAATACATCGCTTACTATTAAAAGAACGTAACCTGAACTCATTAGAAGGTAGAAAGTTCAGAAGACATACTTGAAGAGTATCATGTCGTTTTAGTATAATTTTTATTCATTACTATCGTACCTCATTTTAGAAGACCATGTTTTAACGTTGATCCTTTTCTCTGTATAACTTCTTTCAAATCTTAGTGCATCACTAAATGTGTTTTCTTTAATCGCGCTCTCAAAAATTAGATGCTATATTTACAAAATTAATCGACTATTTTTAAAAAGAAACTATTCTACTCGCCAAGAGAAAAGTTTTCAAGGGTAGACAGTTTTGTACGGAGGGAAACTTATTCGTATTCATCCAGACTCATAAATGGATGTACGCACGTAAAAAAATATTACTTTCACCCGCTAGTAACGAGCGACGTTTTCAGTCAAAACCGAACCAACAATTTCATGAAGCCGATATACAAAAACAACAAAATAAATAAATACTTTACCAATGAATTCAATAAAAAAAGGAAGAAGGTTGAATACACAAGCATCGATACCGATTACGTTTTGTTGAACCGATTTTATGGTCAATTTTAATTTTTAACGGGAAAATTATTCAACGATTAGCCATAAAACTGCAAATGCTGGTGAGCTTTGGCTAGCTGTGGGGGTGAAGATATTTGTCAATCTAATAACAGTACGACTTATCAAACAATCTATGACTCAAGTATTCGTGTAACCTAATCATAAAAATGCGTATGTAAAGGTACACAGCAAATTGCAACAATATCGAAAATATACATCTTGTGCACAACCAAAAAATTTATGCGGAGAAAAAATTCCTCTTGAAAATAAGTGCAAAAAAATATCTCATTAAACAAAAGCAGCTTCACAAAGAAATTCTTCCCAATGAATTGACATATTAATGCTGGCTATAAAATACAAGTGTTATGGATAACAATGAAGCAAATATTACATAAAGTGTTGTCGTACTCACATATCCGCGACATTTTGCTCGAAGAGTGAGTTAATCTCTTCTAAAGCCTGCCGTACAGCGTCTTCCTGTGAACAACATTTATATTAGCTTAAACAATTTGATAATTTACAATTCTTATTCAAATGCAAATAAAATTCGGTAATCAAATGCCGTAGATTTTTGTCTTCCTCATAACTGATTTTTTTACAATTCCTAGCTCAATACAAATCAAATTCGTTTAGCAAATTCTGTAGATTTTCATTGTCCATGACTATCCAACATTTTTTTGGAGCTCCTAGAAATGCAAATAAAATTCGCGTAAGAATACTGCGGATTTTTATATTCAACTGACTATAAAAAATACATATGGAATTCCTGGCCCAATGGATAATTGAATCCGCTTATCGAATGTGGATTCCTATCTTTTCACTCTTTACAAATTCAATAGACCGTCATCAGGAAATAATTATAGACAATATGAGTTGATTTCACACTTATCAATATGAGATGGGAGAAACAAATCGCACATTGTGTTTCTCACAATTCTTTCAGCAAGATTTGAATACTTACTAGCGATATGATCGGGACTTGATCCATGAATTATTTGCAATAAAATACAACACGTTTTTCCTGAGATAAAACAATTTTTGAAGATGTAATACAGCTTCTACTTCAACGACACATAAATTAAAGAAACTTTTTATAGTTATGTAACTTTTCCCATTTTGTGATCGAGAAATACTAAAATAATAAGCGTAAAACTTTCAGTTAACACGTTACCATGACGAACATGGTGAAAGTGAAGCCGCCCGTACAAGACAACTCGACGGCATTTATTTAAATACTCACATTAAAAGCCGGCAGCTGACCGTTCTGAGCTCTGTCCAGCTCTTGTATGAGAGAAAACGCCTTGTCGCCTAGCATAACCGAGTCGTTAATTTGCTGCTTACTACAAGTAAAAAGATAACGTTACACTGAAAACTATTTGAAACAAACCGAAACTGATCACTAAATATTCAAAATAAAAACAACAAACCATGCAGAACGGTTTCAGAAGAGATGTAGTTTTCACTTTCCTCTAGATTCTAAAATGATAGAAGCATAAAACATGTGAAGCCTGCGATTTAGTTTCAGCAGAAAACTTGATACGAATTTCATTACGCAGTTAAAACAATTCTTATGCTCGAGTTAGTAGTTTTTTAAGCCCATTTTAGCACATTGTAGACCTCACTACCTTCATGAAATTTTAAAGGGAGGAATAGAACACAAAAATATATTAGCACTAACTTTGATCTTCAATATTAAGTTCTTAGACCATTCATTTAATTAATGACCGTCTGAAAGACCCTAATCGTAATAAAGATTCGTGTTTCCCACCTCGACTTTGCATTGAGTGGCGTGTAACTATCAGCCACTCACTCCTTTTACCCTTGCAAGCCACTCATACTCGACTAGCCACGCAAGCTACAATAACAACTTCTGAAATGAAAGAATTAACAAAATTATTCAACAGAAACCGTCCCATGGATACTTATGATTCAGAATGCAAGAAATTCCATACGGTATCGCAGAACTTCCAGAAATTACTAAAGGAACGTTTCTTCAGTTTGTTTATACTTCTATGACGAATTCAGATCACAATCCAGAGTTTCAAGGCAGTATTTTACTTCACTGGGAAGGAATAAATATTCTTGAAAGGTTAGAATACCGGGATACAATGATCTCGAGTGCAAGTGAATGAGCGATTAAATGATGAATCGGCTTCTTTCTCTAATGCTACAAATATCAGGATAGTCGGTATTAACGAATAATGGAGAAGATTCTTATTACATACACTAAAAACCATTTCAACGACAGTATCCGCTCTAAGTCTCATCTGGACCGTCTGGAAGCGTCTCAGTGAGGTGGCAAATAGAAGAGAGTAAAGACTTGACACTGGTGCAGGAAGTTAAAGCTAGTAGTCCACAATAAGAAGCGAAACCTACAATCGACCACCTAATTCCCCTCGGTACACTAACGAGGACATACACTATCAGTATACCCCTAGTAGTGGAGTCACATTTTCAATATGGAGCATAGTCTCCCTCAAGATACTGCACAGGGAGATGCCTTTCAGCGTATCTCGCATAGGAATCTAATAAAACAATCTAAATGTCAAGCAGCTACCTAACCCTAGTGCATATTCAAAAGCGCACATTTTCGGCGAGTGACCAGAGACGCGGACAAAAATGACATTTGATGTCAGTTGAAAACTTTACAAACTTCAGTAAGAAATAAATAGAAAGCAAGTGGCGAGCCAAAGTTGGATATCTCTTAATATCTCCCACTTTCAACTATGGAAAATGATGTCTCTTGTTCTACCTTACAACCTGTGTGGTGTTTTTATTAATATACGAGTCATTCTAGAACTCGCGATCCAAATCAGCTCCTTGATGCGAAAACTTACAATATAAAAGGGATAAACTCTGCCTGTCACGCACCCGCAATGAATCTGACCCGCTAAGTTCAAGATGTATGAGGCAGAAAGCTCGAGCCGTTTTGCAGATGTTTACACTAGATTCTGTTCTTACGAGTGAACAACAATAGCGTTGCGGAAGACATCCTCTATCACATGAGAACTAGAGGCCACACAAGATCTAGAGGTTACACAAGAACTAGAAGTTACACAAGAACTAGAAGTTACAGAAGAACTAGAAGTTACAGAAGAACTAGAAGTTACAGAAGAACTAGAAGTTACAGAAGAACTAGAAGTTACAGAAGAACTAGAAGTTACAGAAGAACTAGAAGTTACAGAAGAACTAGAAGTTACAGAAGAACTAGAAGTTACAGAAGAACTAGAGGTTACAGAAGGACTAGAGGTCACAGAAGAACTAGAGGTCACAGAAGAACTAGAGGTCACACAGGAACTAGAGGTCACACAGGAACTAGAGGCTACACAGGAACTAGAGGCTACACAGGAACTAGAGGCTACACAGGAACTAGAGGTCACACAGAAACTAGAGGTCACACAGAAACTAGAGGTTACAGAAGAACTAGAGGTTAC
>VCRD01009421.1:0-14739 GCA_006783055.1 Trinorchestia longiramus
TATATATATATATATATATATATATATATATATATATATATAAAATAGCTTGCACGGTAGAATCAGTGTTTATAGATGACATTAAAGCAGGCGGGAAGCGAACGCTACGAGAAAATTGATTTAAGTGCTCCATGTAGGCGGTGAAAAACAATTAAGCGTATGAGAGGCGCATACAAAATATTAATTGGAAGCTGTTTTTCCGAGCCGATCAAAGGACAATGAACGTCATTGTCATTCATTATCTCTACTGGTCTGTCAGGCGTGTCTGTCAGATGTGTCTCAAACGTGTCCATCACGCATGACTGTGAGACAATGGTAGTGGAAGAACTCATCAAATTAAGACCACAAAGCTGAAGTTCCTGTTCAGAACAAGCGCATCACACACCACGACTGACATGAGTCTTAATGCGCGTGCTCGTGGATTTGAAAATGTTGCTACTTAAGAGCTCAATTTAGTGTTCAGACATTGCGGGCGATGTTAAGCTTTATTTGCACTTCACAGTGGATTTCTCATGCATGTTCTTCGGAATTTCACCACTACTCCCGCTCCGTACAAGTTGTGTATCAGTGAAGGCTTGTTGTCTGAACAAAAAATTGATGATTCAACGAAAGTAAGGAAAATAATTGAGCTTGAGAGGTGAGTGTCTACATAAGAGTTAGTCTAGGAAGTTATGGTGTGCGTCTGTATGTTTAGGCTGAAATAATTTTCATAACTTTTGTTCTCTGCACTCGGAAATTAGAACACATTCAAGTTGATAAATAGCAATCTACTCAGCAGATCTCTACATCTACCTTGTGCCTGCAGATGACATGTACCTTGTCGCAGTAGATAACAACCTTTACCTTGTGGAAGTACATTAGAAATTACCTTGTGGCAGTAGATACCAAGCTCTACCTTGTGTCAGTAGATACCAAGCTCTACCTTGTGTCAGTAGATACGAAGCTCTACCTTGTGTCAGTAGATACGAAGCTCTACCTTGTGTCAGTAGATACGAAGCTCTACCTTGTGTCAGTAGATACCAAGCTCTACCTTGTGTCAGTAGATACCAAGCTCTACCTTGTGTCAGTAGATACCAAGCTCTACCTTGTGTCAGTAGATACCAAGCTCTACCTTGTGTCAGTAGATACGAAGCTCTACCTTGTGTCAGTAGATACGAAGCTCTACCTTGTGTCAGTAGATACGAAGCTGTACCGTGCACACATGAGACCGTGTTGTGGTGTCCACAGGGTTGGAGAACGAGATGGAGGATGGCTGGAACAGTACACAAGTTTGGGGTGGCAACACAGCCAGGCGCTGAGAACCCTACGCTCGTCAGCAGCTCGTCAGGGTTCCAGAGACGTGATGCCTGAGGTGCTGGCAGCCTTCAAGTCATCTGACACCCAGCTGTCTCAAGACGAGGTGAGTTCTTCAAAAGTTCGTTCTTTTTCAAGAGTTCGTTCTTTATCAAGAGTTCGTTCTTTATCAAGAGTTCGTTCTTTTTCAAGAGTTCGTTCTTTTTCAAGAGTTCGTTCTTTTTCAAGAGTCCGTTCTTTTTCAAGAGTTCGTTCTTTTTCAAGAGTTCGTTCTTTTTCAAGAGTTCGTTCTTTTTCAAGAGTTCGTTCTTTTTCAAAAGTTCGTTCTTTTCAAGAGTTCGTTCTTACTTAAGAATTCATTCTTTTTCAATAATTCTCACTCGGAAGATTCTGTGAATCGCTGATGCGGAGAATTCCCTGAGAGATCCTGTGTTTGCTGAGCATTAAAGCGACTCAAGACTTGCCCCACAATTCTCAACTGACGAGCAACTGTCGGGGCTTTGGCAGTCACTCAGCTGCTGCCTCTACAGCTCAATATTAATTGCTGACACTCACTTAATTGTTTAGTGAACGGTGATATCAGCCTCTGAATGACATGAAGAGCTCAATATTAATTGCTGACACTCACTTAATTGTTTAGTGAACGGTGATATCAGCCTCTGAATGACATGAACAGCTCAATATTAATTGCTGACACATAATTGTTTAATTAATATCGATATGAGTCTTCTAATGGCATGTAGAGCTCAATATAAATTGCTAATACTCACATAATTGTTTAGTTAACGTTGATTTGAGTTCATTATGGTATAATTTGAAAAGCCCTGGAGAAATTTACTGTACACTAACTCCGGCACTGAAGAAGGACTTTGATGCTTGTCCATCAGCAGTGACTTGGTGTGGCGGTGTCGCTTGCCCTCACAAGTTTCACTTGTCTCGGTGTTCATTAAATAATAAAATTATGAGGAGTTATAATAACTCGATCTCTACCCTGACTCACAGAGGAGAGGGTTTTCCAACAGCATTCTTTAATAGCACAAACAGTACACATGATATCACAGTTATGTAGGGTTGGACAAATAAATTTTGCCTCGTTGTATTGGTCGTTCATGGGCGTTTAGACTAGTCAGTGTTAACATAGAAGTAAAAATTATGAACCGTCTGGAAATTATAGTCAATTTTCCAGTAAGAGTAGACAAAATTGAGCTTAAGGTTATGGTTCCAGTTCAAGCAAGTGTTACAATCATGGTCAAGGTGCAAATTAAGACCGATGTAGGATTGGCTTCTTTGTTTCGATGGATTCTTTTGGAACGCAAACACAATCTTTCGTTATCCCTCCTCTTCGTAGAGAGAATTGATGTCTACTAACCTCAATTGATACCTACTAACCCTAATTGATATATACTAACCTCAATTGATACCTACTAACCCTAATTCATATCTACTAACCTCAATTGATACCTACTAACCCTAATTGATATCTACTAACCTCAATTGATACCTACTAACCCTAATTGATATCTACTTATTTCAATTGAAATCTACTAGTCTCAATTGATATCTACTAACCCTAAGTGATATCTACCAGTTTCAATTGATATCTACCAGTTTCAATCAATATCTATTAGTCTCCATTCAGTGATATCTCCATGTCTCACCTGACGTTTAGAAGTCTCACCTGATATCTACTGATTTCGGTCGGCTATTCTCTTCGAAAGAGAATTAATATCTACTAGTCTCAACAAGACCTTCAATAGTTTATGATTCAGCTTGACTAGAAGATAAAAAAAGGACAAGCTTGTATCTGGCTAGCTCACTTTCTTGGACCAGCGTGTACTTTAAAACTTGGATTTTGTCTCATCAAGCCTCGAAGTTTGGTGCGACGCAGGCAAGTTGATTACAAAAGAAGAGGGTCTCCAGACCTCGTTATGTAGTTAATCCTGCGGAAAATTACATCACAAGGGACAGACGAACATCACAACACTTGGAGCGTAGGCCCACGATTGATGTTCAGTTGATTTGCATTAAAGTGGACCAGTGAATTTGTTTCTCCGTTTGAATGTGTTTTGCAAGTCCGTCGTTTGGTAGCGCATCATGGATTAGGCTTGTACGGGGTGCAGCAACACAACTTCCTTTTTTCAAAGCGCTTTGCTTAAAAAACGAAGAAGTTGTGTTGCCGCACCCTGTATAAACATTGTGCCTGTCCTTCCGTAACGAAGAAGGGGGTTAAGGGCACCTGTGGTAAATAGAAATAGATGCTGAAATCGTTGCATGTTTTATAGTAAATACGATTAAATTTTTTAAATTCTGAAATAAATTCCTCAATTAAATTTTAAAAATTTTATGGCCGGGAATACACACTTAATACTCGTATTCATGCAGCCTTTTCGTCCTGTTCTTCAAGGAGGTAACCTAAGTTGTTACAGCTCCATCAATTAATGAGGTTTTTGCCACAGTAGGAGAGTGAACTGGAAAATATGTTGTGCAATACATCCCACACAAGATGTGAACCCCTTCACTCTCCCGTGTTAGTTAAGAACTACAGTAAAAAGAAACATGCTCTCACAGACTGATTTCAGCAGCCGTATTCGTTACGGCTAGCGGGATATAAAGGTACAGTCATCGCTACTCTATTATCTTCAGAATAGAATAGAATAGAATGAGGCTATAGGAACGAACCTTCTGGCCCATTCTTGGGTCGGATAATTTCTTCGATAATTATTCGGTTGTTTACCCAAGTCCCATGCCGTATTTCTAGCCGCGTCAACCATGTCGGCAGCGGGATTCGAACCCAGGTCTTTCCGCTCGCAAGCAGATTCGCTCACCAGTCGACCTAGCTGGTGATAACCAGTCGACCAAGCTGGTGATTTACTTGCTTGAGGTTTGTAATTCAGGACTTGAAGTAAAATTAAGTGCGAGGTTATTCCTTATATGTGTAAGCATCCGCAGTGGTGGGCAAAAGTCAATTTGTGGGAGTATGAGAGAAGGATCAAATACTGTCCTCTAATGGGGTACGATCTGCTGATTCGAAGGAGAAAATATGCAATAGGGAAAAATCAAATTCTTCCGTAAATGATGTGAAGTAATAAAGCGTTCGGACAATATGAACATGAGATGAATAAAGGGGAAATTTTTAATTGGGAGCATACTAGCAGACGAGACGTTTCCAATTCTTGTGAATTTCTGTGAATGGAGGAACAGAGGTGGGAGGGGGGAGGGAGGGCCGGGAGATGAGAGAGAGACGTGGACCATGGACAGCATTTAAGTGCTTTTGTTCAGCCTCTCAGGAACGCAGTAGAAGAAAAGAAACCCGTGTATGAGAGTGTACGTGTCCCGTACGTTGCCTCCGCTACAGAAACTTGTTATCAGAAAGTAACTGAACGGTAAGAAAATATTTCGCCTAAGACGGTACGGTAAGAATATATTTCGGCCTGGACTCACTAGCTTGGTCGACTGGTGAGCGAATCTGCTTGCGAGTGGAAAGACCCGGGTTCGAATCCCGCTGCCGACATGGTTGACGCGGCTAGAAATACGGCATGGGACTTGGGTATACAACCGAATAATTATCGAAGTAATTATCCGACCCAAGAATGGGCCAGAAGGTTCGTTCCTATAGCCTAATTCTATTCTATTCTATTCTTATTCTTGAGGGTTGCACGAGCGGACTGCTGCTCTGGCTGACATCGCGTAATTACATGGGCATTAACTGGTGAAAAAGTAGGAGATTTTGCTAAGGGAGTTTTATGGTAGAGTGAATAGAAAACAATTGAGGTAAATTAGAAGGGGCTGAGAGTATGAGCAGCACCATATCAAAGAATAACAAAGTTTGTTGTAAATGGAAGATTAGTGCCGAGACCAAGGTTTGGATAATTGAAGAATCAAGTTTCAGTGCCATGTACTAAATTTTAGTGATGTATACTAACTTATCGTACTGTATGTATTGTATACTTTGTCTGGGTCCTGAACATGAGAGTCAACACAAAACTGAATGGAACACGAGATTGAAGAACATATGATTTACACACTAGATAGTTCCCATGGAAATCCCATGTTTTGAAAACTGTAAAATTAAGGAGTTTTTGATCCATAATTGCGTTATAAGTTTGATTAGATCTGACTAACTTGAAATTATTATGTAAACGAATATATTAAAAATTTACGACTAATTATTGTGTTTAAATGAATATTTTTCATAAATATATACAGAACTTTCATTCTGTATCTTATATGTATATCGATAAATGACCTAGATTGTATTCGTGGAAATTTCACTGCTTAAAAGTGATAAAATTAAGGATCTATGAAATAAAATACATTTTTCAGTTTTACCCGAGATACTATCACAACCTGAATATTTTTCATGAATGTATAAATAACTTCTAATATGTATCTTATATACTGATAACATGGCAGTGAAAATTTCACGTTTTAAATGTAATAAAATTAGGGATCTATGAAGTAAAGTACACTTTTCCCTCTACATTTAAATTAATTAAATATACATATTTAATAAAGTGATGGGCACAAAAGTCAAAGTAGTCATTTGCTTAAGATTCTGATTTCAGTTCAATAATTTTTCTACAGTTATAGAGTGGAAGAAATGGGGTAGACACACACAGATTGAGAGATAAAGATACACTGGGTATTATATAAGTATATTCTATTCTATAACAAATTTGCCAAGAATTGTACAAGAAATTTACATAATGAAACAAGAATTAAGTGGAAGCCGCAGCCTTGAGCTTTGTTTGCTTTACGTGATCCAGTTATTCTGCCCACGCCTGATCCACACAGGCCTGCTCTTCTCTTTGATCACAGAGATCTGCGGAAAATATTGTGAATTGCCGTCCAAGTTCTATCAATTTTATAGTGATCCGGCGCCTATGGTATCCACAATACAATGCTTATAATACATGTATATATGTTCTGATTTCAGTTCAATAGTTTTTCTTCAGTAATAGATAGGAAGTACTGGAACGGATTCACACAGATAGAAAGAGAGATAAAGATCCCATATCTATTTTATAAGTAGGGTTTTGCTGTGCTTGTGTTTCAAGCATTGTATTTTGGAGACCGAAGGCACCGAGTTATTATAAAACTAGCCAGTTCCCATGGAAATTCCACGATTTAGATTTGACTAATTTGAAATCATTATAGAGATAAATGCATTAAAAATTTTCGACGAATTATTGTTTCAAATGAATACTTTACATTAATATATACAGGACTTCCATTCTGCATCTTATCTACCGATAACATGTCCCTGATAGTACCCGTAAAAATTCCTTGATTTAGAAGTGACAAAATTAATGATCGATGAAATAAATACATTTTTCAGTTTTACCGGTGGTAACATCAGAATCTGAATATTTTTCATGAATGTATACTGAGCTTCCATTCTGTATCTTATCTACCGATAACATGGCCGTGTAGGAGAAGAAAACTAATAACAGAAAAATTGAGTATTTTATAGTGATCGGGTGCCTTTGGTGTCAACAATACAGTGCTTATACTACATGTATACCCGTTCTGATTTCAGTTCAATAATTTTTCTTCGGTAATAGATAGGAAGTAATGGGATGGACACTCACAGATACAGAGACAGAGAGGGAGATAGATGGACATACATTGTCTATTATATAAGTAGTTTCGAAAAATTTTCAGTCATTAGCCATCCTTCAATTAAATATGGAAGCTCCTGGGAAGGTGGCATTTACTACGAAATGAAACTACGAATTTTATTTAAAAACACCGGAATTCTTTCACATACGGGTTACTGCTGAACAAACAAACCGCCAGCGGCTTTCAGGATACAAATACCCACTAAGCATCTGAACAGTGTAAGTAAATGCTTTCTGTCCCGTCATAGCCGGAAATTCAAGCGAGCACAGAGAAGCATGGAATGAATGCGCCTTTAGATGCCTGGCCCCGGCAACTTCCTTAAGCCTCCCAGAGCTGCTGGAGCTCCTCATGATCCGAGCCCTGTAGGGCAGATGCTTGCTCTGCTGCTGGCTCCAACCTTTCCATCCTCTGCACAAACTTGCGAGTTTATCGTATTATTAACAAGTCTCTGCCTCCATTTTGTGCAGAAACCTGCAAGTTTATGGTGTGATTAACAAGTCTCTGCCTCCATTTTGTGCAGAAACCTGCAAGTTTATGGTGTGATTAACAAGTTTTTGCCTCTTTTGTGGGGAAACCTGCGAGTTTGTTTTGCGATTAACAAGGCTTTGCCTCGATTTTTTGGAGGAACCCTACTAGTTTATTGTGTGATTAACAGGTCTTTGCTTCAATTTTGTGGAGAAGCCTGTGAGTTTATGGTGTGATTAAGTCTCTGTCTCCATTTTGTGGAAAACCTATAAGTTTATGGTGTAATTAACAATTCTCTGCCTCCATATTATAGAAAAAACTCAGTTTATGGTGTGATTAAGAAATGGAATATCTTTGTTTTCGTTTCCTCGGAAAGTAGTTAACCTCTTTAAGAATTCACTGTTCCATTTAATTTTCCCAATTTGCTTCTAAAATTTAAATTAAAAATGCAATTTTTAAAAATGATTCTACGGATGACCAGCAAGTTAAATCTTAGTTACAAGTTACTCCGTGACGTCTACGCGATAAGAGGACAAGTGTCTGTTGCATCACTCAGGCAAGCCTGAGACTCTGTCCAGGTACAAACACACGCACATGAAGAGGAAACCACGACTGAAGCTTCTGTTGAGTTTCTCTCCTTCATTCATATCAAGTCGAGTTCATAGTCACTTTCTCTTAGGGAAAGCAGTTTCGCGTGTGTACTGTTTGTACACAATTATTCAAAATATTTACGTAGATTGCATCAGTTCAGCCACTCCTGTTAAATGAACATAAACAAAGTATGGTGCTATTTGAGTGCGGAAATGCTAGAATTCCTGCACTCTACTCCCTATAATTCACTTGGAGTGCTAGCTGATGACAGACCTATGCCCTCAATGCATCTGTGATCCTTGCCCTCAATTGCCTTTGATGGCCAAAGTCCCAGCGTATCTAATTTATTATGATGCAATAAATATTACTTCCGTGGTTATGTCAGGTCGATGGACGCACAAGTGGAAAATATAGAAATATATCATATAGATCTCGAAGCTAATGTTCCGGGTATGCATACCAAGTACAATTATTCTGTAGGCTTGCTAGTTCATCGAGTAACGTAAAAGCAATTCAGTTGTGCTAGATGATCTCATTAATACAGGTGCCCATCGGTCGTACTTTGCTGAAACAATATATTTCTCGGCAAATTAAAAAGGAACTCACTGGTGTTCTGCTCGCCGTTGTAACTCTTAACACGAGCTGCGTATTCTGAACAATTCGTGAAAATTTAAACACTTCGAAGTGCTCTTAGTAGAGGAAATAAATTCCTCACAAATACGCAGTGCTGGCGAGCTCAGAGTCGTCTGGAAGACCAAAACACATTACAAACCTGTTAAGTAATTTCTGGCACGTGAACTAACGTAGGCTATCGAGTACTTGACAGCAGTAGCAGCTCACTGCTCAATTGAATAAGTTTTCGTCAACATCGTTCTGTGTATTATACTATACATACATCAGGATGCAATACTTCGTTGTAAATTTTACGCTGCTTGGTTATTTTAGTCCTATATCATACGCGCTTTTTATTTCCACTGATTTGCTTTCAGTGAACCTGGAGCCAATGTTTATTCAAACACTTTGTCAATTTTCGTGTAAAACAAACACCGTTTATTTTACAATTTATTCTCGATGTACCATGTACATTTTATTCGCTACATCACTTCAGTTCTACCGGATGGCCTTGCTGCGCACATTTTGCCAAGGACCGCACTCAAAAACATTTAAATTTTGGTGCAATTTTCCGGCTCTCATCCAAAGGAAAAAGAACCTCCTGCTGGCGGTGTCAACACGAGACTTTTTAAGTCTTCTGAAGCAACGAGCTCGACAGAGAGATATTCAAACCTCGCCTGAAAATATCGAAAATATTCATTGCGTTGAATTAGAGCGTCTAAAATCCCTGCTAGCGAAGAATTTTATTACTTCACTGGGGAATACTTTAGTGTCGTCAACGATGTAGTTTTTGAAAAATTGACTTCAGGGAACTCGTCTTCGCTGATATTGCAGTACACTTTTTTTCATAGTATTCTAAGTTATCCTTTTAGGAGGAGAAGCAGTCTGTAGTGTTACAAGCCTCTTCAATGGATCATGGGTAGTAGTTTTTTTGGCTCATCTACGACGGCAGGCAGGTGTTGTCTGTCCTAGTTGGTGTACCTCAAAGAAGTCACGTTTCTCAGTGGTATCTTTTACTGTTCACAGCAGAATCAGAAATCTATGTTGCCGAAAACTGTTTTAGTTATAGCGTTGAGTAGGCTTTCTCTTTCCTTCTTCTCGATCTCGTATTCTCTTTCTTTTAATTTATTGTTGAAGGGATTGCCAGCGAACTGTGTAAGCGACTTCCTGCAGGAGTATCTTTGATAATGATTTCATTTAATAAATTTTGCGTCTCGTTGAGGGGCTGCCTTCCTTCACCAAAATATTTATTGCGCAGATACGGGATTGTTCTTTCCTTTTAATTGATACGCTAGTAAATATTAATCAAAAGTCATTGTTTGATTCTTGAGAACATTACTTTTTGATGCAAACTTCAGGTATCAACTTGAAAAACTTTTAAACCCAGTACACAGTACGTGCAAATCAATTTTCAACCTGAAGCACACAGAGCACTTGACTTTTACTATTGATATTCTGTGGAGTAAGGGTCCAAAATCAACACATCTCAACAGATATTTTGTGACTTACGAAGAACAGCGCGTGAAATTGACTGATTACCTAGCGATGGTTTTGCGATGGCTATGTGAGTGTGGTACCGAAGTTAACACTCACAGAACTAAGGACTTCAATTGATGCCTTTTTGAAATCGTGAACGAACACAAATTAAAATACTTAACATATTCCTACCGCATCTTCCTTGACTTTCCGTAGTTGGATTGACAGCAGTTTTGGCTGACATTCTCAGTCCTTGTCTTAATTAGGAATCATTACTACGCAGCTAGGTTATTTACAAGGCTTCTCATAACGTGGTGGCCAGCGCAAGAATCGCTATCTTCATTAAAACTTTTCATTACAATACATGAAAAAGGCACCAGTTCTGCCCTCGTGTTGTGTGAGGTTTTTGTTCGTATAATTGATTTACCAGCCTCTGCCTCTCTGGTATCACATTCAAACGTGTGGAATCTTATTTAACACGTTTGTTGCGATTGCCTGATTGGTGTAAAACTTCACTTTGTACGCATAGTCACTAGAAGGATCTGAAAAAATTACAGAACCTAACCTAAGTGACCCACCGGCGGGTCGCATCGCAATCTTTATTATTTATTTGCAATTTTTTACTTGAGTTGTATCGACTAAGTATCTCCACAGCTAGTGAGGCATCGAGCCGTGATACTGGTTTCCTTGCCCTACATAAACTCTCCATACAATGATGGTCTCAACACTGAAGTTGTCTATCTACTCATGTGGTATCAGCTCAACCTCGCTGGCTGAACGGACGAGCTATTCGTGGAGACTGTCTTTTTCACACCACATTTTTGTAATCCACAACATTTTTAACCTCTGCTAAGCGATATTTGTTTTCTTTAGTATGTTTTAACTTACCCTTCCAATATTTGGGGTTAACGAATTATTTTCTGGTAGAAGTAATTTATTTCTCTCATATAATGTACATTCCAGAATAGCGGGAGTCGCTTCTGTTCGAAGCTACCTATTTCTTACCCTTAATCTATTTCCTTGCACTAATCCTCATGATCTATTTGATAAATCCCTCTCCACAGCTGTAGTCACTCTGAAACTCTTGATCTACTTCATAAACCTCCCCCTGCAGCTGGAGTCACTCTGAAACTCTTGATCTACTTCATAAACCTCCACCTGCAGCTGGAGTCACTCTGAAACTCTTGATCTACTTCATAAACCTCCCCCTGCAGCTGGAGNTCAGGTCGATGGACGCACAAGTGGAAAATATAGAAATATATCATATAGATCTCGAAGCTAATGTTCCGGGTATGCATACCAAGTATAATTATTCTGTAGGCTTGCTAGTTCATCGAGTAACGTAAAAGCAATTCAGTTGTGCTAAATGGTCTCACTAATACGGGTGCCCATCGGTCGTACTTTGCTGAAACAATATATTTCTCGGCAAATTAAAAAGGAACTCACTGGTGTTCTGCACGTCGTTGTACCTCCTTCACACGAGCTGCGCATTCTGAACAATTCGTGAAAATTTAAACACTTCGAAGTGCTCTTAGTAGAGGAAATAAATTCCTCACAAATACGCGGTGCTGGCGAGCTCACAGTCGTCTGGAAGACCAAAACACATTACAAACCTGCTAAGTAATTTCTGGCACGTGAACTAACGTAGGCTATTCAGTACTTGACAGCAGTAGCAGCTCACTGCTCAATTAAATAAGTTTTCGTCAACATCGTTCTGTGTATTATACATACATCAGGATGCAACACCGTTGTAAATTTCACGCTGCTTGGTTATTTTAGTCTTATATCATACGCGCTTTTTATTTCCACTGATTTGCTATCAGTGAACCTGGAGCCAATGTTTATTCAAACACTTTGTTAATTTTCGTATAAAGCAAACACCGTTCATTTTACAATTTATTCTCGATGTACCATGTATATTTTATTCGCTACATCACTTCAGTTCTACCGGATGGCCTTGCTGCGCACATTTTGCCAACGACCGCACTCAAAAACATTTAAATTTTGGTGCAATTTTCCGGCTCTCATCCAAAGGAAAAAGAACCTCCTGCTAGCGGTGTCAACACGAGACTTTTTAAGTCTTCTGAAGCAACGAGCTCGACAGAGAGATATTCAAACTTCGCCTGAAAATATCGGAAATATTCATTGCGTTGAATTAGAGCGTCTAAAATCCCTGCTAGCGAAGACTTTTATTACTTCGCTGAGGAATACTTTAGTGTCGTCAACGATGTAGCTTTTGAAAAATTGACTTGAGAGAGCTCGTGTTCGCTGATATTGCAGTACACTTTGCTTTCATAGTATTCTAAGTTATCCTTTTAGGAGGAGAAGCAGTCTGTAGTGTTACAAGCCTCTTCAGTGGATCATGGGGACTTCACTCCTCAGTAGCTTAGTAGTTTTTTTTTGGCTCATCTACGAGGGCGGGCAGAGGTTGTCTGTCCTAGTTGGTGTACCTCAAAGAAGTCACGTTTCTCAGTGGTATCTTTTACTACTCACAGCAGAATCAGAAATCTATGTTGCCGAAAACTCTTTAAGTTATAGCGTTCAGTAGGCTTTCTCTTTCCTTCTTCTCGATCTCGTATTCTCTTTCTTTTAATTTTTTGTTGAAGGGGATTGCCAACGAACTGTGCAAGCGACTTCCTGCGAGAGTATCTTTGACAATGATTTCATTTAATAAATTTTGCGTCTCGTTAAGGTGCTGCCTTCCTTCACCAAAATATTTATTGCGCAAATACGGGATTATTCTTTCCTTTTAATTGATACGCAAGTAAATATTAATCAAAAGTCATTGTTTGATTTTTGAGAACATTACTTTTTGATGCAAATTTCAAGTATCAACTTGAAAAACTTTTAACTTCACCTTCATAGTAGACATGCAAACGAATGCGCATTACGTGCAAACCAATTTTCAACCTGAAGCACAGAGAGCACTTGACTTTTACTATTGATATTCTGTGGAGTAAGTGTCCAAAATCAACACATCTCAACAGATATTTTGTGACTTACGAAGAACAGCGCGTGAAATTGACTGATTACCTAGCGATGGTTTTGCAATGGCAATGGGAGTGTGGTACCGAAGTCAACACTCACAGAACTAAGGACTTCAATTGATGCCTTTTTGAAATCGTGAACGAACACAAATTAAAATGCATGACATATTCCTACCGCATCTTCCTTGACTTTCCGTAGTTGGATTGACAGCAGTTTTGGCTGACATTCTCAGTCCTAGTGTTAATTAGGAATCATTACTACGCAGCTAGGTTATTTACAAGGCTTCTCACAACGCAGTGGCCAGCGGGAGAATCGCTATCTTCATTAAAACTTTTAATTACAATACATGAAAAAGGTTACACTTGTAGTTCAAAGCTCAGGCACCAGTTTTGGCCTCGTGTTGTGTGAGGTTTTTGTTCATATAATTGATTTACCTGCCTCTGCCTCTCTGGTATCACATTCAAACGTGAGGAATCTTACTTAGTCATGCGTTCCTAAAGATAATTCTTTTTTTCTAATATTTATTGGTCTTCATGACAGTTTCCCGTTCCGAAGTGACTGCTGATCTAAGCATTTCATCATTTATTTATTTCATTTGTTATCCATACTCCTCTTTACTATTTTTTTGCGATTTTTACTCGAGTTGTAACGACTAATTATCTCCACAGCTAGTGAGGCATCGAGCCGTGATATTGGTTTCCTTGCCCTACATAAACTCGCCATACAATGATGGTCTCAACACTGGAGTTGTCTCTCTACTCATATGGCATCAGCTCTACCTCGCTGGCTGAACGGACGAGCTATTCGTGCATACTGTCTTTTTCACACCACATTCTTGTAATCCACAACATTTTTAACCTCTGCTAAGCGATATTTGTTTTCTTTATGTTTTAACTTACCCTTCCAATATTTGGGGTTAACAAATTATTTTCTCGTAGAAGTAATTTATTTCTTTCATATAATGTACATTTCAGAATAGCTGGAGTCGCTTCTGTTTGAAGCTATCTATTTCTTACGCTTAATCTATTTCCTTGCTCTAATCCTCATGATCTATTTGATAAATCCCTCTCCACAGCTGTAGTCACTCTGAAACTCTTGATCTACTTCATAAACCTGCCCCCAGCAGGTGTAGTCACTCTGAAACTCTTGATCTACTTCATAAACCTCCTCCCCTGCAGCTGGAGTCACTCTGAAACTCTTGATCTACTTCATAAACTTCCTCCCCTGCAGCTGGAGTCACTCTGAAACTCTTGATCTACTTCATAAACTTCCTCCCCTGCAGCTGGAGTCACTCTGAAACTCTTTATCTACTTCATAAACTTCCTCCCCTGCAGCTGGAGTCACTCTGAAACTCTTGATCTACTTCATAAACCTTCTCCCCCGCAGCTGGAGTCGCTGCTCATTGAGGTGGTCTACACGATACGACACAAGGTCGGAGCGTCAAAACAAACAGCGGACTCACAGCAGTTGACGGAGCAGCTCACCAAGTTCGCGCAGACTGCCTTCCCTCTGGACCCGTCCACCCACGCCCGCCTCATGCAGGCAGTCAGGGAGGAGAAGGTGGGTTGTGCAAGTGGGTTGCAGGTTGTTCAGAGTGGGTTAGGTGATGTTGAAAGTGGCTTGGTTGATGCTGACAGTGGCTTGGTTGATGCTGAAAGTGGCTTGGTTGATCCTGAAAGTGGCTTGACTGAT
>VCRD01009422.1:3824-14735 GCA_006783055.1 Trinorchestia longiramus
GTTGGAATTTTTGTTGATAATAGAGGTGCTATTGACCTAGCCAAAAAACCCTGTTCATCATCAACGCTCGAAACATATAGACATAAGATATCTTTTCATTCGAGCAATTATTCAAGATAATGAAGCAGTTTTGAGCTTTGTTCCTTCAGAGGAAAACATGGCTGACATGTTCACAAAGCCTGTTACTAGACAGTCATTGCTTAAGTTCAAAGTGTGCGTGTCCCTTTCGGTCCTGACGGCATCTCTGGTAGCCGCAGTCATTTTTCGCTTATCAAGATGCAGAGCAACACGTGTGTCTGTGCAAACGCTGGTAGGGCAGTGCAAGCTACAGTTTGATCAGGACAATGCAGTGACCGTAAAACATCACAAAGCATCTTATTTTAAATTTGATGATAAATATGTTGAAAAGGTTTTGATATTTGCATCATAGTACCGAAAGGGTTAATTCTAAGTTACTGTGTCTGACATGTTATCTAGTTTAGCTTTGTGTACATCAACTGCAAGGAAAGATGGAATTATCTTGAGTACAGTACTCCTAACGCTATTGCGGACAATGCATTATTGGTGCGTTATATTTTTTGGGTCTCTTGCTCAGTGTAATCTGTTGATTTACACTGATGATCTGTATTTTGTTTTTCTGCTGTTCGATATTCATAGAGAGATCTGAACGTTGAAATGTTAGCTCTAATTGGATACTATGTGAACTTTTGCGTAGTGGGATGGAATACTTCAGTTGGAGGGGGCGTGTTGAGATCCAACTTCAGTATATATATTTATACATATATATGAGTTGCTGCAGTCACCCATAAAATTACTTCCGTCCCGTTTTCTATGTTCATGTGTGAACTTCCTGCGAGGACTCACTGAGTTCCTCCTTCTTCTTCTTGTCGCCAAGCCTGATGGACGTATAATATATAAGCTCCAAGTTTGGACTGTTGTTTGTTTCACCCCACATCTCATACATGTAATCGTTGCCGTACTCCATAATCCACGATGGAACGAGGCCTAACTGGTCTAACAGTTGTCCTCGTACTCTTCCTTGTTCTAGGAAGATAAGTTCAAGCTGTTGAAGACGTCTTTCGTAGCTCAAATTGTGGCGTTCTGGAATCATCTTCGTTGCTCTACGCTGAATTTTTTCAATTTTATTAATATCTCTTCGTAGGGTAGGAAACCAGAGTTTCACTGCATATTCTTAATCTGACCAGACTAGCACTTTATGAAGTAGTAATATTATAATCTTTGACTTTTAGTCAAAGTTTCGTGCTATGAAACCAAGAATCCTGGTCGATTTTTCGATGATTTCTTACCGCTTGTTAGTCATGCTTGAGATTTTCAGTGACAATGACACCTAGATCTCTTTGTTGTTGGACTGTTTCAATGGGTATGCCATTCATCGTTTGTTGGAAATGTCAGTTTTTTTGCACCAACGTGCATTACTGAGCATTTATCAATGTTGAAGCTCATTTGCCAGGTTTTGGTCCATTGTAGAAGACGGTTGAGATCTGATTGGATAGTTACTCTGTAAAGTTATTGGTATGGTAATTATAGTGCTGGTGGGATTTTCAGCTACCAAAAACTTTGCAGAATAATTTTTCTTTGGTTTACTTTTCTTTGCCCGTGTCACCTGTATGAGAGAAATGAGAGGACTCCTGAACGTGACTTAGCTTTATTTCCGTAAAGTGACACGTTAAATGATTTAGAATTTAGATGATCTTGAGAAGCTAGAGCCAGTCTGAACCTTCCAGTGGTTAAAGATGACATTGTCCAGTACAGGCCTAACCCAGAACTTCAGAGACGGCAGTTGGTGTACTCCACTATTACAGCGAGTAGTTAGCTTGAATGCAGGAGGTTGTGTGCAATAAGTATTATGCAGGCAGTGAATTTATATTTACAGGGAGGGTGTGAAATACAACTAGCATATCACTTACAGTGAGTAGATATAGGCATATCACATACAATGAGTTTTATACTGCAGTGATGTTAGTTCTAATTTGCAGTGAGCAGTTCTAATACAGTAGTAAGCAATTGTGAGCAGTAGTGAGTTATTGTGAGCAAGGGCGGATGACTCCTCCCCGAAGGCCTGAGAACAAGGCGAAATTTTGAGCATCCTATCCAGGTTCCGTATGCCTCATCAAATATCAATGCAACTCCTTTAACCATGAAATGATTGACTTGCAGAAGACATTATCAGTTAAAATTATTTAGTAGGATTATCTTGTCAAAGTCTAATCCAACCACTCCTTTACAATGAGGTAAGGGCTCATTAACATATATACAGCAGTAGCTTTTTACATTGACAAAAGAAAATTTGAGTCACGATTGATTTTACAAGATATAAGATTTGCAAGGATAATTAAATTATTTTCCTGCATAATTACAAAGATTTGCATCGATTTGTGAGAGCATACTTGCATAAACAACCTAAAAGAAAATAAATTAACATTTAAACACAAGGACTTTAGAGCCTTTCAATATTAAGAGATCTAAATTAGTAATATCTACAAAATAGTAGATTTGCATTTAGTTTCTACATAAGTACTTCTCATATATAAATTAGGGATGAGAATAATGAAGCTGATAATCAAACAACAAAAAAATCTTTATTTCCAATCAAGTACACAGTACATAGACATTTAGTACATTGATTTTTCAAATTCTTAAGGTTAACATTCTTAGAGTAGGGGTGATGATGAAGCTCCATGATCCCAGGAAGTTTGACGGGCGTGTCCATGGGCCATGATTGCTCACCCAGTAAGCCTTACCGATATGTGCGAGCTCACAGCACGAAGAAGCAGCGAGAAACATCTCGTGTTCACGGCCGGGTTCGAACCAGCAATCTTTCCGCACGAAGCAGAGACCTGATACCCAACACAAGCCGTAGACCACTCGACCACGGTGGCTCATGCTATCAAGTACGAGGAATGCACATCTTAGAAAATAATGACTAACAAACATCACTGACACATATAATAGGTTTTCTAGAAATTTTGACATGGCTGCCTAAGATGTTCCATATGAACACGAATATTCTGAGCACCAGTTGTTGACTCAAAGTCTAGAGATCTAGAAGTTCTAAAAAAATAAATCACAAGGACAATTCTGAGCATAAGCACGAGTTCTAAAAATACTTAATAGGAATGCTGAGACTGCATCCAAATTTAAATCACTTTGGCACCATTGAGTTTATATAACATTTCGACAAGACAGGCCTTAAACACATATCATACATCGATATTTATGTCAACATCTACACCTGAAGTCACTGCAGACTAGATGCAATATTGATAGAATTGCTCTGGGCTAGTGAGATTCTTTCTTTAAAAATGGTAATGGGTACAGAGATTGAGAACACTATCAAAATAACTACATTTAAAGCACAAGCACAGAATTATCAGAGTTTTCTATCAATAAAAAATAATAAATGGCACTTGACTTACTAGAATATAATTAGACACGAATATAGTAGACAATTGCAAGGTCTAAGTAGATACTGAAGGAACACAGATATCACAGAATACAAGGTTTAAGTGTAAAAATTACAAGTCTAAAAATAACACAAAATAGAATGCTTACCGTCTAGTCCGACGCACAATTCAATATTAATGATAGTAGTCGACGTCGCTATAGACGAAGCTAGAATGATTGTTGTTGCCACAAAGTGTGTCTTAAGTTATTATTGGTAACTGGAACTGGTTATTAATTTCAGATAAACTGCGTCACTAAGTTATCAACAGAATGAACGATGAACTGTAAACAACAATGGTAAATTTCTATAATGATAATTACGCTAATTTCTAGTGACGGAAATGGCATTACTGCTAATTTATATTGAAAAGGTATTTGCTATTATAACCAAAAGAGATTAGAATTAAGATTATATAATATACAATATGATATGAATGGTATATAAAGCGATACCATTGTTGCTACAACTCTGCCTCTTTCAGTGAATGCTTTGTGACAGACTTTCGTGTCATTAGCGAATTTGTTGATTTTTCTGACATCAAGATCATTGATGTAGATGATGAAGAGGAGCGGGTTTAAAACGCCCACTTAAAGGACTCCTAATGTTACGGGCATTAAATCACTGGCTTGATCGCGAATCACCTGTTACGTTTGAGACGGGGGATCTCTGAAGGGCGTGAGTTTTTCGCACCCTAAACTGGATGTAACATTTATCAGAAGGTAAGGTTATGGGGGTCATCTTGTACCCCTCTAATTGGGGAATTCAATGACAACACGGGGACTCAGCTTTTGTTTCTTTACTGGTCCGTAGGGCAGCAGGTGGAGAGAAGACACTTTCCGTTGGCCATAAGTATGATAGAAGAGAGCTCGTAAGTATGGGAGCTGAAAGAAAAGGCAATTCAGGAACTAATTCCTGTGTCAAATAAATATAAGGGATCCGATAAGGTAAGAAATGCAGGAAGATATACCGGGCTCAATAAAGTCTAAGAGAGCCAACAAGGTAAGTAATGCAGGAAGATATCCTGGGCTCAAATAAGTCTACTAGAGCCAATAAGGTTTAAGAACAAGGATGAACTAAAGTGGATTTCTTCGCAGAAAGGTTGTTCTTGCAAAGAAGACAGATGAAGCTTGAATCTTGAGTGGATGAAACGAAGATCGAATGAATCGAATGAATAAAGCTTGTATGAGTGAAGATCAAGAGCAGGATCACCAGGTGTCTGGAAGAGACGTCTGGGCTAAATTTTTACATCCTCACAAACAGAAACAAGCACAAGCATCACCCGCAGCAAACTCAAGCAATGACAAGGTCAATCAAAAATGAAGTGCAGCAGTAAGGCAGACTTATCTCAAAAATTTTAAGAGAGCTGGAACTTAACCTTACAAAGGTGTAAAATGCAAGTCCTCGTCAAATAGGCAAGGAATCTAGTCTTCTTTAATAAAAGAGTTTTATTTTTAAAACTGAAATTCTACTCAGCAAAGGTTGCATTCAGTGAACATGCAAATCATCTAGACAAGATGATTGAGTCTCAATTACTTTAATTCAATGTACTGAGCAAAGTTACTTGATTTTTAATGCTTGATTTAGAATAAGTTGAATCTAGAGATGGAATTAACTATTTGGCTCACATAATAACTAAAAACTTATGAGCATAATTGTTGAACAGACAATTAGAGGTCTCGTGCTAAAGGTCGCTTAAGTATGGCAAGGCCTCAATATTCAAGCACAAGAGTAATTTTCTCAATCCTGCCTCACACTGAGTCATTCTAAAATGCTGAGTCATGCAGTAATAACGATGCTGAAAATATCCTTGTCATATTTAAGTGACCATATAAAATAGGAATTCACTACCTGTAACATAGAAATAGAAAGGTTAGGTAGATTAGAAGATTAGATAAGAAATACTCTCAGTACCAGTTAAGACCATAAGTTGCTCTCCTAAGTCCTAAAGTACAAGTCCTAAAACTTAGTTATTTCAAGGATCTACCATAGGGCATTTTTACACACGCACATCCTACAAAAATAAAATTAATGAAATAAAACAATTCTACTCCTACAATATCCTAAAAATATAAGTGAGTTTAAAAAAATATATATCTTAGTCCTAAACACAATTAAATAGAGACTTACTGTAGAAAACTTCACTTTAAGGCACTAAAACTTATGTTGTTGTTTTTACAAACAAAACAAACAAACAATCTTTATTTCCAATCGAGTACACAGTACATAGACATTAGTACATTGGTTTTTCAAATTCTTAAGGTTAACATTCTAAGAGTAAGGGTGATGGTGAACTCCATGCGACGATCCGGGAGGTTGATGGGCGTCTTCATGGGCGGGGAGTTTCATATGTACTTGTTCCATAAATGTTATTATTAGGTGAGGTTCATGAATACTATATTAGACGGGCTTATTAATTTTGACATTGAACCTCCCAGGCCCACTTCGTTGTTCTAGTGTTAAATTGGTTTAAACGTCGCTCAATGTGGTAAATCTCGTGGCCGAGTACTTAGAGTCCTGGGTAGATGGTTCGGAATGCTCAGTAGCGGGAGTTCGAACCCACTCGTGGCAGTTTTTCTTTGTGTCATATCGGCATTTGTCGCCCGCCCCTTTAAAAAATTGACCAATCAGCGCCAAGACACAATTATTATGTCATGGATCACGTTCCCGCCTAAAAACCGTTGTTGGGGTGGTCAATGCCAACCCCTCATGTGCCCTTACTTCTCTTTACTGTACTGTGAAAAGAACCATAGCGACAGTCCGGCAGAGGAGTAAGAATAATTTTAAGAATCCAGCAAATTTTTATAAATGAAAACTCACACGAACCTGACTTAGAGTTACTAAAATCTACTCATAAAATACGAAGAATTAATTGTAAAAAGCATGATTTAATTTGTAACGGGTTAATTAATACGCAATATTGAAAATAATCAGAGCATGAGCAGCGATGGTATTGCTACACACCACACGTTGAGTGCGACTAGTGAGCCAGTTTCGTATCCATCGGGAGTAATTGCCTCGTATTCCATGCGCTTACACTTTGGCCATGAGTTTTTCGCGTGGAACTTTGTTGAAGGCTTTTTGAAAGTCTAGATATACAAGGACTACGACTTATGTACGGTCGTGTATACGGTTAACTTCTCCAAAGAAGTCAAGGACGTTTGTGAGGCAGCTACGTTTTTCCCTGAATCTGTGCTGGGTGTCAGTAATAAGATTTTGGTCATTAGGGTGCTGTGATATACGGACTTTAAGTAGTCTTTCTATTGCTTTACCGATGACAGATGTTAGCCTGATTGAACGATAGTTATTAGGTGTTTGCTTGTTCCCTTTTTTGAAAATAGGAGTGGCATTTGCCCGCTTTCAATCTTCCGGAACTATCTCAGTTAATTATCCCCAGAAATATCTTCAGATACCCCCTGATTAAAAAGATGTACAAGACCGAGATACATAACAACACCAAAAGATGGCTTGCCAAGTATTTATCAGGTTGATAAGCATACATGCTCTACAATGGCAAGTTGTAGTGAATCGCATGGATCCACTACAAACGAGTACCGCGACGAGGCTTGCTTTCATCGATCAATAAGCAAACAGGACAGAAGAAGTGAATCCAGCGACGAAGCTAGGCTCCATTACGACCAGAAGCACGACATTAACCAATAAGTAGTCACGCTCAGGCAGCACTCTTTACCAAGCACTTCCAAAGTCAACATCTCCACCAGAACTCTCATCACTTGAAGAACTCAGCTTACAGCCAACAGCAGAGCAAAGGAAGCAGATACCAGTCATCCTGTCTGGGGACAGGATGGGCTCAACAACCGACGCACTAACAAGAAGTGCACGTGCTCCAACTCGCCACGCGCTCCAAGACTATACGTCTCTGCACCCTGCTGGCAAGATGTCAGTACGCCAGTACTCGACGACGAGACGTGCGCGACGAAGGGAGAAGAAATAATAACTAACAGAATATTCAAATGTCTAAATACAAACTATTAAACTCACCCTGCGTTTAATTACCTTTTCTCCTATGGGGTTCCTTGACGGTCCCTTACTCCCTCAGGTGCTCACTCCGAGTAGCGTAAAGATATTCAATGTCTGCTCGGAAATAAGAGATGTCTGAGGGTTGGGACTGGAGAGTGATAATAATGAGATCAGTACAAAGTCCTCGAAAACATGTAACATTCTCAATGGAGTACCGCAAGGCTCCGCACTCTCACACTCTCATTCAATCTCTACATGCATGGCATCCCACAGCCTCCCGAAAACATACACATCGCCTCATACGCAGACAACATCACGATCACATCAAAACACAGCAATATAAATACATGCTCCACTCAAGTACAAGATTACATGTACACCATCACCACATGGATGAAAACTAACAGACTAAAAATAGCCCCTACCAAATCTATCGCCACATTTTTGACAAACCACAATGCAGAATACAAACACAGACCCACCGTCACTCTACACAACATCACAATATGACATACATACACATACCACTGAAATTTTAAATGTTACCTTCAATACCTCTAGATCCTTCAGCCAACATATAGCTGAAATATCAGAAAAATGCAACAAAAGACTCAACACACTCCGCGCACTAACAGGCACCAACTTCGGACAAGACAAAGAAATCTTACCACTGATCGACAAACAGTACATAAGGTCAATTACCTACGCTAGCCCAGCCTAGGTGTCACTAGCATCTAAAACACAATTAAATAAATTTCAAACAATCCGAAACAAACCTCTAAGGATCTTCACAGACTCCAAAAGAACCACACCCACAGCACACTTGCGTGCAGAAACACTAGTACTCACCATCCAACAACACCTAAACATGAGAAGGAAGCAATTCCTAGCCTCTGCCATCAACAATCCATGCAGTCCCTGTCAATACATGTCGAATCACGCTCCCACACACAGCAATCGCAATCATGATTGCTCTGCTGCCAGACCTCCNCCGTAACACAACTTTGGGTGGACCCCGTGAGGGTGGCGTGTTTCTTACGCGATGCTGGCTACCTGAACTCACATTAGCTGAGGAACACCAACTACAACAACTCTGATGCTATCTTCTTGTTGGTGCTCACTGTGCTTTGCACTCGCTCTGTGGCTACACTCCGTCACAAACACTTCTTCTACTAACTCATTTGGTGCCCACACAAATCCGTGTTACTCCTGCATCGGCCAGTTACTCTCTTGCCACTGAAAATCTGAAGGAACTTCTCTTTATTCCTCTTTATCGTGGAAAAATACAAAAGCTGAGTTCAATAAGACCCACAATTCTTTCATTGTCTTAAGTATAGGTTACAGGGCTGAAAATCAAAAGCCCCAAAATATTGTTGAATTTTGATTGGAAGTCAACCACCAACCAAATATTCACAAGACGGACAATATCGCTGGCAACATGATTGCTAGTCTCAAGATGTTGGCATAAAGAATTCAAAAACCATTGTACATATATGTCATGTGAATTTAAATAGAATAAAGTTTCTTTCTTTGATTTTGCAACTGCTTCAACTGGTAAAATAACCTGTTCAAAGTCAAAGGTAAGTGTTCGTCTACCGTACATCATGATGAAAGTTCTTATTTCATGAATGCAAATGGTTCGCTGACTTTGAACATATGTTTAAATATTTGGGTTGAAATAAACCGAATAAAAGTTGCAGCAAACCGATAAGAAAAAATCATTCGAGCTAATTAGCAAAATATCAGCGGTTCAATGATTTTAATTGAAAATTTATCAATGGGAATTAATATAACTGATACTCACTACATTTTTTATTCATTTTTAGTGTGATTAGATCATGATACTAACATATTATTTCTAATTTTAATCTGTATACCATTTGAAAAATTGTTCTATCAATTGTAGTTTCACTTCATGTTTAATTATGTAGTATTTTCAAACTTCCACTAATTTTTGTTTTCAGTTTCAGTGCGACAAACGATAAACCGTCGCAATGTAATCGTAGTTTCAAGTTCTTCAACGCTTAACATGAGCACGAGTACAACTGCCTTTTCTGTGACAAAGAAAGAAATAGAAAGAAAGAAAGATAATTGATTTCAATCAAGTTGATACATGACGTTGACATTATTATTGAGTTTTCAAATCCCTTATAATCAAAGTCCGTAGAACTTAGGTGATAGAAGTAAATTTTTGAAATTCCAAAAATATTATAACTTCATTTAACAAATAAATTAAAATTTATAATATGAGGAATAATGTTAACAAGGCCAATACCTTAAGAAAAGTAGTAGACTAACAATGCAGGAGTTCAGATAAAACGAGTATGGCATCCTTTATTTGCTGATTCACCTCAGCGAGCTCGTTCGTTAGATATTAATGTCACGTAGGTTTCAATTAGTTGTGTCAAAATTTTTGGGTCACAAGCTTTCATAAGCATGCAAAGAATTGTCATTTTAATTTTTTATAAAAAGTTATTAATCATTATTATTTCAATAGTTTATGAACAGGAGGTAGAATTTTTGAAAAAAGTATGTAACTATGAAATATAGAATACAACAGTGATCCAAACTCATGAAACGTATTATCAATCACAATAATTTGAAGTAATGCTGAAATTTATATAAAATTGTATCCAGGTTAAGTTGAGATTACAGAAAATGATTTAAAAATGAAGCATGATAAGTCTATACGGTAATGAAAGGTCATGATTGAAATATTCAGTGTGAGTTATCTGATATTAATAAAGACATGCTGAATCAAAAATATCTCGTTCATTTTTCTCATAAACACAATAACTTGCATAAACGCATGAGCTTTATGATTTGGTTGGCCTAAAATTATTGTCATCATAAATAATGATTTTTAAATGTCAAAACGATTTAGAACCTTTTCGGATCACTTGTTTCACAGTGTTTAGAAATATTTTGCCCTGAACGTTCAACCACCACCCATTCACGCACCTTTTCTGTTGTTTTATTTAATACAACACAATGCCGTATGTGTACACATTGTGTCACTCTCAAGCAAAACGGAGCTGCGCCGCCCGGGAATCGAACCCGGGTCACAAGAATGGGAATCTTGCATGATACCACTACACCAGCGGCGCCATGAAGATCCAGGATCATTATTTAAAATTTAAAAAATTCTTGTGTTGTACGCTCAGTAGAACAATTATTAGCCCCAAATATTCGAAATATGTAAATAATTATGAATTAGATTTAAAGTGACCATATAACAAACAAACGCAAAGAAATTTTTAATTCTTCATAGGTTATAAAATACAGAAATTTTAATAATCTATTGTTTTTCTTTCAATGTACGACAAAAGGACGAGTGAGAACTAAAACTAAGTGTTATTGATCGTATTCGTCTCTCTGGAAAGATCCATGAAAAATCTATTAGCCAGAACGTGGAATGTGTAACATTTCATTTGAAGCATCACTGTTGCCACTGGCTGACGTGTTTG
>VCRD01009423.1:0-14735 GCA_006783055.1 Trinorchestia longiramus
AAATGAACAATCCACTTACCCTGTGCCACGTCACTACTTGACACTGCCTTCATCACTGTAGCATTGCTACTTACGGCAGATCTGTTCTTTTCCGTCTCTTCATAGCTGTAGAGCGCGGTTTTAAATTTTGCGACCTGACATCACCATCTCTTTGTGTAATGATTGTAAAAACTGCTGAATGTTCTGAACATATATAAATAAATTAATAGATAAACACACAACTGTCATTCTTAGTATTAGATTTATATATTTGTTTATATGTTTTGTGTCACGCTCTTAATAATAGATAGGAAGAAATTAGCACTGGCAGTCTTGGTTTCAGTTCATTGATAAATTAATACTCATTTTCGCTGTACAAGGACAGCATAATGTCACTTTAAAAAAAAATTGAGAGATACAGAGCCTTATATACTCGAGTTCGTATCGTGGATACCGAGTTCGACGGGGTATTGCATATTACAATACTCGTATACTGTATGTCCCACAAAAACCCAGACCAAGTATTTATTTTCCCGTATCAGTAATACCATCATAAATATACCTAGGATTCCTATGATGGATGGTATCAGTAATACCATCATAAGAAATTAAATGCTTATGGTATTCTTATGATGGTATTACTGATACGGGAAAATAAATACTCGGTTCGGGTTTTTGCGGGACATACGGTACATACACAAGCTCGCAGTTGATTTCAGTAATGCTGAATTTTTGTACCTAGGATATGACACAAATAGCTATAACTACTTCTATTGCGGCTCAAAAATACTATATTCTAAGTGTTTATTATTGTACACTAGATTTGCCATCATTTTTAATGGCACGGGTACACTAGTTTAATAACGAGCGATGAGACCCATTTTCATCTTTCAGGATATGTGAACACACAAAATTGTCGTATCTGGACGCAGCAACAACCTAAACAATTAGTTGAAAAGTCTTTGCATTCGCAGAAAGTTACTGTCTTGTGTGGTGTGATGGTTGATGAATTCATCGGGCCGTATTTTTTCGAAAACGATATGGGTTATGCTGTGACCGTCACTGGAGAAAGATAGCGAAATATGATCAGTTCGTTCCTTGAACCTCATCTTGAAGCAAGACATCTGAGAAACATTTGGCATCAACAAGATGGCACCACGAGTCAAACCGAGAAACAACAATAATTCTTTTAAATCACTTGTTTTCGCAAAAATTGATCTCTGTGCATGGCGATATTAACTGGCCGCCTAGATCCCCGGACCTAACCATACCCAACTTTTATTTATGGGGATATTTTAAGGGAAAAGTTTATGTTAATAAACCTACCACAATAAAGAGAAACATCCAAGAGGAAATCAGACAAATTAACGGCTACACATCAACGGTTACAAACAATTTAAAAAGAGGTTAGAAATGTGCTGTCGCGAAAACGGGCGTCACTTAACTGAGATTGTTTTCCACACTTAAATATTATTTTTTAGCAAAATTCATAAATCTAATAAAGGTTTTGACATAAAGTTTTATGTTCTATCCCAAATTGTTTTTGAGTTATAAAAGTTCTTTAATGGGGCATCCTTTCTGGCCCACCCTGCAATTTAATCGTTATTGCAACCAGCACACCTTCACATACAATTTCATCCACACACTTTAAAACCGTATATGCCTCCCTAAAACAGAAAAGTCAGTCAATGTCTCTAGGTGGACAAAATGGAAGGTCAAATACTTTTGTAGAAAAGCTTATATGACAATCATTTTTAATTCAAACAAAATTCGTGACATATTCTTAATGAATGCTACCAATTCTACTGCAGGCAGCTCAGAAATGAAAACGAGCTCACAAGCATCACCTAGAGCACGTCTTCAAGAACACAGTACCACATCCTATACTAGTAACATGAAGCATTAAATAAATACAAGGACAAGAATTTCAATAAGCAATACGATCCAAGTAGTTAAACTAGTTACTCACGACTAGGTTTATAGTTCGTAGAGTTGGGCTCACATTATTGTATTGTGTATAAGGTATACAGCTTCACAAATTCCCAAATGAGATTCTTGACACAAATTTTGAAATACGTTCATAATTTTTGAGTTTACCTAAAATCAACTATATACATAATAAAATATTTTTCATTATTATTATTATTACTAGGTACATCTACTATGAAATATACCTGCAGCTGCATAAATATATGCTTAATATCTTAACCGTCTCTACGTATCTCAGACAACAAACTATAATTTTGAGGCTGGTTGTAACCATGAATCGACTATGGTTTTAAGATTATATATTGAGAAGGCTATGCATTAAGAAAAAGTTTATTCGAACAGCATTAACACATAAACTATTTAATATTGGGGTTTCAAATGCCTTTTCGCCATGATACGGAAGTGATAGAAATACATTGGTTGATATACCACAAACGGTGATTATGTTACCATAATTAATACACAACTTGGAAAACGCGCGCATAAATTACAAAAAAATGTTTTTTCGAAAAAAGTTGCATTCATCATAACGTACCAGTTTTAGTTTCTAACATTAAGGCTGAAATATTGTAATTACATACGCGAGAAACGGAGACATTTTTAAATTGCGACTTCGAATTCGCTGGTTGATCGCTCAGTGTGATGTGATGGTAGTCTAAGAAAGGTAAATTTTTATGGTATTTAACTGATAATTTCACTGCGTTTGATACAATAAAACTTTATATATTAGAAAAGACGATAAATGGGAAAGGAAATTTAAACATACCAAGCAAGAATTGCAAATAGTGGAATCCCGATAGAGGCCAAATGAAGTTGCTGCAGATCGATAGTTTCATACTTTTATATGTTTATTATTACAAAATATTAACCAACATTGGTACAGTATCTTCTTGATAACACTGTAATTAAATTTGAGTACAGGCGAGAGTCCAACTAGCATCAGCGAAAATTTGTATTAAGCAGCAATGAAAAAAAACGAGCATAACATTATCTATTTAACAAATAATCTAACCAAGCTTATTCACAAGACATTAATTTTACATGGGTTTCAATTGTCTCACTGAAATAATTTTTGAATCAAAAGCTTTCATAAGTTTGCAAATTATTTTCCATTATAAATTTTACATAGAAACATGAATCGGCACCATTTCGAATATTTTGTAGACGGGAAGCACAATTTTCAACTTGCACTAGAACTGCAGATCAATGGCAAAAGTTACACATAGTCTTAATACCTAGCTAAACCCAGCATATTTATTTTACAACTGTAGCATCACTTGATTCTGGTGCATGATACTCGGACACATAAATATTTGCACAAGAGTATATTTTAATATAAATATTTACCTATGGCTCAAAGATCGTATTTTTGTGCATCCAGTTTCAACATGAGTTTCCTCATGATTCACATTAAAGCATATAACATTCGAGGAAAAGGCAATACAAGATACCAAATTAGAAAATGAAACAGTGCGCTCATGAAAGTATGGATTTGATATGATCACGTGAAAAGCTACGTGCTGTAGATCTAAAATAATCATGTCTTGGATGACGATACAGCAGTTTGAATAGTCGACGGCAGAAAATAACAAACAAAACATTTATTTTGTTTTGTTATTTTTCATTTGTTATAACAAATAACAAAAAATAACAAACACACGAATGGGCAGAAAGTTGAAGGTATATTTAATGACAGACACGAAGGCTCAATACTTACATAATCAAAACTAATTTGATTAGCATTAGCAAATAAGATAGGACAGCTTCGTACTGACCTGAAATAGGTCCACATTTAACTACGGTTGACAGTTAAATAAGGTTGATAACCAGAAGTAGGATTAAACTATGTACAAACTCAAAATTCGACGATTTACGGACAGCAAATCTAAATAATAATACAGCAGTACAAATAAGCCATCTGAAAAACTAACAATCCTAATTGACGATCTAAAAGAAACCCTAATTGTATTAGGTCATCCCATAAGTTCTGTCCAAATTTTACCTTTTTTAAATTGAACGAAATTTAAAGAGTATTTTATAATGTCTAATGGAGCTGAACATTGTTTTTATGTTTAGATGCATTTAAACTGATCAAATATTATTTCAAAGAACAATAAAAATAAATTTTGTTTGATTAAAACCCTAAAATGGAAGTACCCAAGAATCATTTGAGGCAAATAATACTTTATGAGTGAGTTCAAGAAAGGAAACTCAGCACCCAAAGCGGCTAGAAACAATAAGTTTATGGAGAGGAATGTGTGAATGAAAGAACTTGCAGAAGATGGTTTGACAAATCCAGAGTGGGAGATTCCACCCTTGAAGATGAAGATTGAACCGGACGTCCAGTTGAGTTTGATGAAAAGTTTCTTGAAGCAGCCCTCGAAGAAAATCCTGCTTTATCAGCAGAAAAATTAGCAGTGGTTCTCAGTTCAAACCATACAACTGTTCATCGTCATCTTCAAAAACTTGGAAAGTGGGTGCCTCATGAATAAAAATTCGGACAGAACTCGTGGGATGACCTGATACGTAATCTTCAAACCCGTAAACTCAAGTATGGAAGTTTTTTAATGACATTCAACTGATCAAAAGTATACAGGCAGATACGAACAAGGCTCATATCCAATTATAAAAAAAACACCCAGCAAGCCTGGAAAAATTATTTATATGTAAAATACGTATGAAAGTCCCAGCTCTGTCACCGGCTTATCCAAGCTATTGGGGGTAGCGGAAAATCCTGTTCTATTTTCTTTCCTTTAACTTGGAGTCAATTGACAAGGAAAAACTGTGACTACAGCCTTTACTGTCACAAACTGAACGTCTAAATGCAACGTTGCGTAAAAAATGTTCTGCTCTAGTGAACAGGAAAGGAGTCATTTTGCAACACGATAACGCTAGACCCGATGCTGCCAAACAAACTAAAAAAATAGAATCTTTAGGTTGGAATGTTCTTTCTCACCCACCATACTCGCCAGACCTTTCTCCATCAGATTTTCACTTATTTCGTTCTTTAGAGCATTTCATCGGTGGAAAAAGATTCACTAATGTTCACGAGGCTGAAGCGGAGATTAATCCCTTTAGTTCTTCCAAAGATCTTAATTTTTTTTGAAAGAGAAATCAAAAAGCTCCCAAGTAGATGGACAAAGGTGATATCTAATGATGGTGACTATTTTGTTGGACAATAAAGATTTTTTAGAAACGTTTCTTTCAAATATTTTTCTAACAAAAATCAGGACAGAACTTTCCGGTATTCTTAAAAGAATCAAACTTGGTGTATCAGCGAGATAAGTGCTAGTGAATGCACTCAAAGAGATCCTGTAAGGTCCAAGCTATCAATTATCTACTTTGGTCACGTGGCTTCCAAATGAAGAGACGCTTCAAGCAGTTAAACGGTAAGTTGTTTTCTATGAAATTTAGCGTCAGATATTGAGCTGCTCCTAGAAACATATGAATTAGACACTAATTCTGTCAAGTTGAGTCGGTTTTAATTTAAGTAACGGACTTAAGGACAGCTTTCAGTCGATTAAAGAAATCGTTACATGCTTTATAGATGATGACGATGAAATGTTGATCCGGTGGAGTTATCAGTAGCAGGGAGAGGCATCCCGGGCCAGCATGATGGTTGGAGGTGTACGGCGCGAGCGAGGCCGTAGTCCATACTCCTCCCCTGACCCCTGGGTGCGGTCCACCTGCCCAGGGTGCACAACCTAATTCATTAAATCGCACACCAACAATATGTTTGAATGCTAATAAAATAAACAGATGAGAACTGATATCTTTCCATAAATAGTTTTTTTTTAAATTAGGAAAATGAATAATTTAACAGAACGATAACATAAGAACCGAATTGTATTGCATAAAGAATAAAAAGTTTGAACATTGTTATGTAAATGATTAAGGAAAAAAGAGGCCAATGCTCTAATGTAATTTCACAGCACAACTCCTACCGAGAAATCAATCATATCATCAAACTGCAGCATTGAATTGCTGGTAAAACGCATGAGCAGCACTGACGGTAGTGGATGCAAGATGCCGCTGCAGACACCGAGCAAACTTTGCGTCCTCTGCCTCCTGGCGGAGCTGTGCCTCAATCGCTCGCTGCTCTGCCACCACAGCCATGCTCCTGCCCTGCACAAGCAACAATGGCCTTCAGGTGAAATACTTTGTGGATACCTGCATTCAGACTCCGTTTTTTGGAATACAGGCTGAAAGTCAAATGGTTCGGACTGCCTCTTATATGCTTTTGCCAGGCCCGTAAAATTTTACTTTTCTTCTTGCCACATCAATGTGTAAGCCAGAGAGTTTATTTCTTTTGTACTCTTACCATAGTTCTACACAAACATGCACATTCAATTAACCAAAACGCACGTGAAAGGTGCAGAATGTCCAGAAAAACCGTCCCTGAGTTTAAGCAGTTATAACATAAATTTTATTGCACAGCACTGCCAATTATTTTTAGGATACCAAGCGCGAAAGTTGAAATATGTTATTATTTTTATTTACACTCATAGAAGTGCGTGACTATCGAGTTGTCCTAATAACTATCGTCACAGATCATCAAAGTACCAAATGATCTCAAAACACAATTGGAAGAAATTAAGACTTTGAGAAAATGAACAAAGATGTATCATTATAATTATTATTTTGAACTTACAGTTTTTTAGAAATCACTGATAGTGAACACAAATATTTTGGTATTTATTCATCTCAATTTAAATTTATTTTCATCAGATTAATAATTAGTTCCCCATTCCAATGGAAGCTCACTCAAAAACATGATGCACAGGTAAGTTCACTTGGAAACAACAGAGAACATTGCTACCTCATTACCATATCTACAGGCAGGTCTTGCAGCAGAGAAATAGCATCATCATAGAGGTGGTCTGATGCCTGCGTAACAACAGCAGTGGGACCGCATACTGTAACAGATGAAGCACTGCCAGCCGTGCTACCACTGCTTCTCTTCTGAGGTTGCCCGCATCGCTTGCTCTTTTGAACTCGTCTGGCAGCTCCTTTATTACTCTCGCTTTTTTTTCTAGATCGCCGTATCTTTTCTGATTGTTCATTCTTTCCTAGACTTGATGAAGAAGACTGCTGGATTTCATCTGTGAAACTTTCAAAACTAACTTCAGCCTCCGAATCTGCTGTATCACACATTTGATTACGAATTGACGCAGAAACATCGCTACTTTTAGTCAATTCTCTGTGTTGGACAACTTCACCATTCCTGCACGAGGTCATCATTTTCTTTTTGGTATTATCACATTTTTTGGAGTTCTCGCTGGATGGGTCCGTAACTGAACCTTCATCATCATCCTCGGAATCCGCATAAGAAATGGATAAGTCAGCCGTGCCGGCAAGCCTTGGCCGCTTACTGCAGCCTGGAAATTGCTTTGTTTGTGTCCAGTATTTCTTTTTACGACGAACTTCGCTATTTTCTTTCCCTGAAGATACCTTGCGCTTTCTGGATTTACTTGTCTGTTTCTTGTCCATCTCTGCAAAAATAAGGAAAAATTATACTGGTTTTTAACTTTATCGCTCATAATGTACAAACAGCAAAATGTAATATATCAAGTAGATAATAAATTAAGAATTCTGACGGATAATATCAAAGACAGATCTAAAACTAGGCTCTTGCTCTATGCACTTGTCTTCGTTATTCTTAATTGTAGAACATCAGATTCTCCTCATAAAGGTCATCACTCTGCAGTGAATAACAGAAGACAACTCTGAGGAGCATTAGGTTCCCACGATACACTGCCGTCGAATCACCCTCTTGGCCAAACTGCCTAGTCCCTACAGATGAGTTCAGGAATCTTTAACTTAAATTGGCTCTAAATATTCCAAAAGTGCAGTGAAATCTAATTTTTTATAACCTTCCTGAATAAAAATCTCAAAAGATATACTACAAGCTAAAAAGAAAAAAGACAACCCTCTATGGCATGTAAATCATGTCTTTGAGTTTCCAAACCCCGGTTCAATTCAGTTAAGTAACACTCCAACTCCAACTCCTGAAGTGTGTGATTACAAATTCAGAACGTGAATTCTTCAACTTTGTGCCCCAGTTGTTAAAGGGTTTTCGAGTCATTTGAAAATACACAAAATTGAAAATTCAATATACAAAAACAATCAGTCGTTAGTTCCATACAAATTTATAGAGGTTTATTCCGGCAATTTCCCTGGAAATCGCGGGGTAGCCAAGTGTACGAAAGACCGTCCAAAAAAATCATGGTCCTTCGTCCCGGCCCTGTCTATATTACATGCTACACTGCACGAGTGTCAAAATTTTCTGTCTTGAGTATTGCAGAAATCCAGCATTTGAAATAGAGCTCAGTAGTCCTCCTCTAAGCATTGCTGATAAGGAGGGTCCACTACACACACGAAATGTACACATTAAAAAAACATATGATGTACATATTTTCATACATTTATGTAGTGTAAAAACTAAGCCACTAACCTGAAGTGGCAAGATTCAGATTCTCGAAAAGTCGACGAGAAGAAATTTTGTCTGACGTCTGGGGTTCCTGATCTGAGCAGTGACCTGTTGGAAGACACGCTTTTCAAGTGGCTGTACACTGTAATACTGGAGGACACGCTTTTCAAGTGGCTGTACACTGTAATACTGGAGGACACGCTTTTCAAGTAGCTGTACACTGTAATACTGGAGGACACGCTTTTCAAGTGGCTGTACACTGTAATACTTTCCTAAGTCCTGTAATTGTAAGGGGCTTGAGAAAGTATTGTATTTTGATTCAAATGAAGTACTCAACTAATAAAGATCACACTGTACGAGACATTTGAAGATAACTCATTTTTCTATCAGGTGCAATAACAATCACACTACCAGGAAAAAAAAACAAGTTTTACCTATTACTGGACAGTACAAAAACTCGTAATTCAGTAACCAGATTATAAAATTAGGACAATAACTTAGTTTTTTGCAGTAAAAACCATTCTTGCAAAGGTAGGGCATCAGCAATTCAAAATGGATACCACAACTTTTGTAAAGTAAAATACTTGTCATGTTCCAGAAGTTACAAACACAATTCCAATAAAGTACACATAAGAGTCTCAAAAATCATACTTTACGTTTTCAATAAAGTGTTCAAACACTTCATGAAACATGTTTATGCCATCCCAGTCATGCATATCGTCTTCCTGTTCAACACTTCGAAAATGTTGTTTGATTGATTCATGTGATTGGAAGCAGAGGGATGAGAGCAAGCAACTTTTTCCACACAGAAAGTGTCTTGCTTCTGTCCATAATGTGTGCCACAAGAGTTGACAGTTACTCTTAAAATAAAATATCAAGAAAATCAAAATTCACATGTGCTCCAAAGCTAAAGAAATATGATCCAGAGTTATTTCTCTACTGACAGAAAGAGAAAAGTACTATACTCACAAACAGTAGCTACAATATAGTGAAGTAAAAATCTAGATAGGAGTGAAACAATTTAGGAAAACTTTGGGAGGGACATACAGCTAAAAATTATTATAGATCCAATTGATAACCAAATACAAAGAGAATCCTGTTGTGATATAGAAGACAAACAATAATTTAAATCTTTACGAAATATGTATGTGCAATATGTACGTCTGATACACGACAGTAAATTCTATCCACTACAGGAAGAACTAATGAAAATGCGCTAACGCCCCACCTGTAACCAACAACCAAATGACGACAAAGTCAGGACAGATGATTTTACCTTTGAATCAATTATACCCTTCGTCAAACTAGGTGCTATGATCGTAAATTTACCTGAAGTTTTCTCTGACAACTGAGAAATTGATGGTATGACATCAACAAATGAAGTATCACAACATAAACTATCTTCTGTTAATTTGGAAAAGAATAATGCTATAGATGCTATGATGTAACTACCCGACCAACCCTTGAGCAATCTTATAGCGCATCCAACAAAAAGTAATGCATGTATGACCTCCATATTATTGTTTTGCTGTGTTACTGCACGGGTGAAATACTTCCTGTACGTTTGTTCTTTTAAAACTCGTTCTACGGAGTCCCTCCCCCCCAACACATCGTCTAATTCTAGTCAGACTAGGTAGGCTAGGCAATAAAACCTGTCTCACAACAAACCTTCAGAGTCACTCTCTTCCTTACTGTCCTGAGCTGCCGAGCTGCTTTGGGGCGTGTAGAGCCCTTCCCTTTTTGTCAGACTGTTCACAGCATCTTCTTGTGAGCCACCCATACGTTCGAGAGGTTTCTTTTCGCCAGATGCTTGTTCAGCAACTTGCTGACGTGTGAGTGATGCAGAGCTGTTGAGAGCGTCCTGTAAGGCTGCTGCCAAGCGCCTGTCCTTCTCTTCTTGCTCCACACGATCTTTATCCTTCAATTGTACACCACATAAGTACACATGGAAATAGAATAAATAAGCTCAAATTTCAACATTCTTATCAATATTAAAACACTAGAATGCTCATTCAGAGGTTATTTTATACGACAATTTTGAATGAAGTTCAATAACTCTGGAAAAATGGCCAGCATTTGTTAATTTGAATGAATATGACTCAAACAATACAAGTAGAAGTAAACACTAAAATGTATATTGATGGCAAAAAAGTCAGTCAACAAATTCAAAATCTCACTTTATTAGCCTCATGTATTAGAACCATCTGCTTCTCAAATTCTTCTCTTATCTCTCCAGGTTCCGCAGGGTCCCCAACAATGTTGTCCATTATATCTACTGATAAACGTGAAAAAATTAGCATACATGTAAACTACACATGGGAAAATTGATGAAAACAGAAATTCAAAGAAGAGATCAATTTAAGAACAGATATTATGTGGACTGAATGAAGTTAAACTTAAGCAGTTTGAAAAATGATGACCCATTTTTTAAACAAATACAAATTCTTGATAAAATTAACATTGCAATTGCTAAATAGTCAAAGTATGATCCCTGAACATCTATGCATCTTTGTCATTGATCTAAAAAGTAATTGATGCTTCAACAATAAGAATCAAATAGCATTTTGAATTTAAAAAACCTGGAATCTAGCTTCTATTTTGGGCATGGACTTTAAAATTTTACTACTGAAAACTTGTCCAGATACTTGAGAAGATGATTGCAGCCAGTAATAGATCGGAAGAATATAGAGGATGCGGTAAAGTCTTGGGCCCCAAGTCAACAAGTATCTGTAGCGTGACGGGCCACAGGTAGCAACGCATTGTCGTGATGTTAAATAGGACCACGTCAATTGACATGTGTAGGTCTTATTTTTCCAAATTTAATTACGTAGGTAGCTATCAAGTCAAATGCAGAAAACAGGAATGTGCATTTTTAAGCTTAAGCCAATGATAAGAAAAAGGTTCATGGTATCTATTCTATTAAACCAGTGGTTCCCAATCTGAGGTACGCGTACCACTAGTGGTATGCGAGGGCCTTCCAGGTGGTACGTGAACACTTTAGGGGCCATGAACAATTTTTATTTTTTTATTTTACTTCACAAAATGTTTACTGCCTAACATAGGGTAATCTGGCAACGATTTGTAGTTAGTAAATCTTAGTTGATTTGCGTGTTCTACTTGTACAATGATGGAAATAAAGTGATATCTGATCGAATTTAGTTTCTCTGGAACCAGGTGGTACGCAGAAACTGTACGGGACCTCCAAGTGGTACTTGATCACTAAAAGTTTGGGAACTACTGTATTAAACACTGATAGGCACTGTGTTTATAGGCCAACTCATTCAATAACTGACACTACTGATGAATCTCTATAAATAAGTAGTTAGAGACCAAATGAATACCTTTGCCAATACTGTTGAACTGCTGTAACAAAAGCTCTTCCTTAAACTCATGCTGGATGTCACTCCATAGTCCAGTGTTGATTAACTTTCCTGACTTCATTGACTGACGAGCAAAGTTCCCCACGCTGGAAAATACCGTAGTCCATCAAGTCATGGACAAACTGTTACATTAATTTGAAACAGAAAATTAAATATTTTTGAGTGATTTTCCATTAAACGAGCATGTAATCGACATATATTATGTAACACAGAAACTTATGACCATAAGTATGCTAACAAATGTACTTTTATAAACATTTTAATAAAGTATTCAACTGAAATAGATTACGTAATTTACTAGATTCATTAAAATCATGCATCACAAATTAACTCTTAACTACTCACTCACCGGCCACGACAGACTGGGCACTGAAGAGTTGTCTGCTTCAGAATGCTCAAGAAGCAAGTCTTGCAAGCACTGTGTTTGCATGGCATGGTCACAGGTTCCACCAAAATGTACAGGCACACGGGACACCTAACATCTTCCTTAAGAAGTTTTCCAGACAATTTCTGTGCATTTTCTTCTATTTTACATGAGATTTTCTTCCTGCGGCCCATTGTTACATTCGAGGCTCGTGACTCACAAGAAATTCATTTCAATGAAAATCTGGAAATGAAACAATAGACAAGGTTATTTTTTCACACATGCACTAAAATTACTTCAGAAGAAATCTGTTAAATAATAATCAGAAATGAATTTTCCAAAATCACTCATGCACCACAGGAACAAATTGACAGTTAAATGTCTGTAAGAGCTGTCTATTAATCTATATTGATAAATGAACATTCTATTCATTCACAATTATCACTGTTTGTATAAATTATAGTTGATTGTTTAGTTTTTGAGATTACAGAACTTTGATCTACAAGCTGAATAAAGGATTCATATTTTAAGTGAACCAGTATAAACTAGTGACCCACCCATAATATTTTAAAAATTCTGACATTTTGTGCCTATTCTATTTCATATTTTTCCTACATTGAAGAAAAGTTAAACCCAGGACAAGAAAAGCATTAATGCTCACTTTAAAATGTGAAAAATAAGGAAACATTATGAATTAAGTAATATTTTGGTCCTGAGGCCCATCTAGCTGTTTATTGCATTGTAGTCATGATATCTCAGCTGTTGGAGACAGTGCAACATCTGAATTCTTGAACCATTTATTTAACATTTGCCACTTCAGATCCCTTATGCCATGAATTATTAACCTTACAATGGAAGCATCTATAATACTTTTGTCAATTCTTGTTAGTAGATATCATGGATAATATGAAAGCCTAGTATATAATAGTGTCTATATAAGATTTTGGGCTATTAATGTAACTGCTACTGTAGGAGCCAAACATTTAGGTATACCTTTTGATAATAAAACATTCTTTTATGATATAGCTGAGCAAACATAAATAGCTAAAATTGCAATCAATTCATGAAATTACTTATATTTGTGAGGGCTTACTGAGTCCATAACGTTCTGACATTTACAGGACTTTACTACCTCTCACACACTGGATAAAAGCTATGTCTATCTCTGAATCATAGTGATGATATCACCTTCTCAGACGATACCAAAAACCACTATTGTCATTAAAACTTACATGTACGAGTCCAGGCATGTCTTCAAATGCATCAGCAAGTCAGCTGTTCAGCGAATGTTCCAACTTATTGATCAAATTTTTGATGTACCTACGATGTTCATGTTTTGAACATTGGTTTGGCAAGGTATTTTTCCTATCGTTCATGCAACTTTGAAAATGTATAATTCCCAAATAGTACATAATGTATTTGTGGTTTAGACTTTGATTTGAGGGCCAGTGTTGGCTGGGGCCTTAGTAAGAGCCTTCAATTCCCTCTAATACAAACACACACTCCAGAGCCACCACCACAGTACAGTACAGTACAGTACTGAGTACAGTAGACTGTAGTCTATACTGTGGCCACCAGCCCGGTACTGAGGTTTCTTTCTCCCAGATTTGCAGTACAAATTCCCGAATATACAGCAAAAATCCCCCAAAATTAAAAAAATCATAATATGGTATAAATTTACTAAAGACTGACTTTAAAACTGTATATTTTACGTACGTCTAATTTATTGGTGTCGAAAAAATGGAAAATAATAGCTTATACTTGTGTTACTGATATGTCAGTGATTTCATCCATGATGATGTAGAATTTTTGCTCCTTGCATATATCTGTAGCAAGAATGGTATCACTCTATGAACCATTCATCTCTATATCTTTAAATTTCCTCCTTAATAGCACACACATTACAATTTAAGTTAGGAGTAATCTCATTAATCTCACTAGAAATCGGCCTAATGATCATTATAGAATTTATAGTCTCATTTTTACATTTGTATTGATAATTTTTAGTGACAACATGGTGATGTATTTTATTGGTAATTAGACTTAGACTTAGATCGAGGGCCAACGTTTGGCTGGGGCCTTTGTAACGGCCTTCAATTCCCTCCAATACACACACACATACAACAGGATAGCATCCCAGAGTTTTTCTCCTGTGAACCAGGGTTATCCAACTAATTCCTCTGGGGCCACTCTGAACCATTCCATGCAAATGGACCATCCAATTTAGGGCATCACTGGAAGATCCAGCTTGTCACAGACAGCCCCTCATGCTTAGCAGGTAATCACATTGAAGAAAAATGCCTATTCAACATCCCTGTCGCTTAATCCATGCATAGACTAAGAAATCTTTCATTGTATTCACAACAGTCATGTTACACTCCTCATCTAGCCCTACAAGATATCTCATACCAGAGTCCTCTTCAACACACCTTGCATTCCACTTGTTTTCTCCACATTGCTCATGGACCACATCCATGAGGCTCTCTCACTCCTGTTCATAATTACTATATTCCAAGACCAGATGTTCAACTGTTTCCTCTACTCCTCTGTTACACTGCAGACATAACCTTGTATTCCCCTCATTCCACCTCCA
>VCRD01009424.1:0-14733 GCA_006783055.1 Trinorchestia longiramus
CATTTTTGACGCTTTTTTCCACTTGTTTGTCATGTTTGAGATTTTCAGTGACAATGACACCTAGATCTCTTTGTTGCTGGACTGATGATGTTGCTGGACTGATTCTTACCTCTCCTCAGTTTTTGGTAGTCATTTGATTCTTAATGAACTTAACTTAGTTGCGCCTGATGTATTAAAGCAGCACAAGGGAGCCTCATTAAGAGCTCTTGTCGATAGTTGGCTCTGCATTTGGTACTGAGGACTGAAACTTCTATTGGCCGAGCAAATTCAGACTCACCAGTAACCGACAAACATAAACTCTTTTCACACAGATGTTCTGATTCTATTGAAGAAGGTTATAAAAGATTCAGTATTACCAGTGACTATTTCAGTTGTACAGTTAGGTGCATGCCCAAAAATCGCACGTTATACAACTAAACAACAGTTTTGAGAGTTTTGTGGGACATACTCCATTAGTATTCAAAACCAGATAGTTATGAGAGAGAAAGTGCGTCGTGGCTTCCGTGGCGTGAACGTAGTTTTCAGGCTATATCGCCTTTTTTCAATTACCAAAGTAGTTTTATAGTAACTTTTCTGTTCTATGACTACTAAATTTGTTCCTAGAAAAGTTCTAAAAAGCTTTCGTGTAAAGATGGAAAGTCTGCGACAGACCTGTACATCATTTCTGTAAATGCAGTGTAATTTCTAGCGTGTAGCATATTTCAACGGAAGACGGCAGTACCTTGAAAAATATCTCTTTCTTGTTGTTGTCAAATGTATCTATGATTTCAAGTACTACTCTATACTTAAATAGAAGGAAAATTTTCATGCGTTGTTTCACTGAAATTGAATGATATCTTACTTCTACCCTCATATCAGAGAATTGTTTTATTTTGCGTTAAGATCAACCTAATTTAAAATTATTCATTAGTGCAATCACATATTCTTAGCCTCTAAAAACTACTAATTGTATAAGCAGTGTTTCAAGTATTATATTCCACGGTGAATGCGCATGATGCGTCTTACATGACACACTATACTCGCAAGATACAAGAACAGAAGCTGACCTAAATACCTTATTTCACTTGTACGTTATGTATCGGTGCTAATGAAAGTCCAGCGCTCACCCTAATGAAATAATTCTACGTTGACAGTAACACAAGGAGGTATTTCTAAAACTTTTTTTTCCCTGCCTTCTCCATCTCTTTGCCTTATAGGCAAACGCTGGCAATCAGAATTTTTCTGACTCATGTAATCGAGCGATGAAATAACTTCCACGAGAGGATAAGTTCAAGATAATTCAATTGTATTCAGCTGCAGCTATCGCTGTAATCTATTTGTGCTCAAACAAAGAGAAACAACGCAAGTGCATATGAGCTCTGCTTCTCGCTGTTTTCTTTGTTAAAAATAATTACATTATGCTTGGGAAATAAGATAATAGAATGATACCCCTCGATTTAAAACACACGAATAATGTAGACGAAGTTTTTAACCATGAATAATATATCAGTATGGAATACGTTATTTGTCTTCAGATAGCTTCGGTTACCTGTTTGCTTCTGTAAACTTAATTTGTTTTGAAAATAAACCTACTAAATTTTTTTTCAATGTGTCCCCATCTACATCTACAAAGTTAAAAATACAGTTGAAGCTTCGGTTTATTTCTTCATGATGCTTTAATTTAGAGACACTTCAGCTGCTTGATATCATCTGAAAACATGCAGTCTGTAGTTTTATGTAAGATCTAGTACTTGATGTTGCATTACGTGTATGAGTATTGTGTAAGCACCCTCATAATAATGTGAACGCTTGCTTGGAGGCAGGAATGGTAATCTTCATGTTCCTCGCCCTGTTTATTGTGTATTTGACGTAGCAAAACACGGACACGTGAGGTGTTTGCAAAAACACACTTTCCTGTATAGCTCAGTGTGATTTACGCATATTGATCTATTGATGCAGAGTCCGTATTTGAAGCGTCCTATCATCCTAAAAAAGCAGAGTGTTAAATATTTATCATTTTGTTAAAATACAAAATAAATTCAGTACACAAACGTTCCATTTAGTCTCAATTTTTGTGTACTAACGGAATTATGTGTTTTCCGGGTATAATATTTATAATAATGACTAACGATTTCGACAAAAGAATAGATATTTTAGAGCTACATAAGGCAGGAAAATTTTCAACCGATATTACTAAAATCTTAAAAGTTAACATGTGTGTCTGAAGAAGATTGAAGCCATTCAAAGAGACTGGGCTTGTGAAGAGTAGGCTTGGATAAGGTCGTCATCGAGCTGTCAGAACTTCAAAACTAAAAAATACACCTGAGAAAAGGTCAGAAGAAACTGAATGAGATCCCTCAGAAATTTGACAAAAAAGAGGAATGTGTCCACCTAAACCATGTCCACCATTTTCCTCAAAGATTTGAAAACTTCTCCTTACAGATTTCAAAAGAAATAGCTGTTACCAGCAAAAACTACGGGCAAACGTCTTGCAAGAGCTAAAATCCTTCTCTCTCGAATCTGCAAAGGCACTTAACCTACCCTCGTTAAGTGACGGAAAAAAATTTGATGCCCAACAAAAATTTAACGTTTGAGACTAGTGAGATCGACACCCCTGTGGTCACTCGAAGATAAGAAGCTGCGTCAGTGATGGTTTAGGTCTTGATTACTGAAACCGGAACAAGTCCATTGGTTTTTGTGAAAGAAGGAGATAAAGTAAACTAAGAAAATTACTGCAACAGCATTCTTGCGAAGTAATTGTTGCCATGGGTTAAGGACAAGCTAAACTCATCAAGGCCGTGGTTGAAGTAACGTTATCGTAACGAGAAAATAGTTTTTAGCATATGATCATGACATAACTTCAAACGAAAAATGCTCCCCAAAGAATCAAGGGAATAAATTCCAAGAGATATTTTAAAGGATCCGATATTAGCTTCGTATTCTTCAAGCGGTATACTGCAGAAATTTGTCGATTTTTAGGAATATCGACAAGAAGTTACAATCTTTCAAAAGTAATACTCGATCAAAATTCATGTAACTATTAGCAATATATAACGTTTTTTGTAAGCTTGAATATCAATTCCACGAATGAGCAGGGTAACAGTGAGCTTGGATTCGAGTTTTAAACTCAGAGTATACGAGTCTGTAAGTGGTTTGTTCGACCATCTGAAGCAAACTNTCATTGTCAAGCAGATTTAGATTCCGAGTAGTTCCGCTATAACCTTTACGCTACTATAGGTGAACAGCATATTCAAGCGGGCGAGCCAGTCATGAATTTTCATTCGGTGCCAGTTTGGCCAAATTAGTAGTCTTTGTATGGAACATGGCGATAAAAGCGTCCATTCGTTGGCATGCGCAATGAATGTGTTCAATATTTCGGTCAAATTGCGAATGAGTTCCACACAAATTAGCATCCACTAACTCGATTGAAGACCAGCTACTAATTGTATCATCAATTGTGTCCTTCTGGTATTTATTACACCAAAAATTTCAGTGACTGAGAAACATTTTACGATTCAAAAGCTATGATTTCAATGTACGCGAATGATCCAAATTGGTCGCTCTGTCTAAAACAGTATTGAAGTCTCTCTGCACGCTTTGGTCTGTATCAAGAGTCAGTTCTTGTAAGGAATCAAATTACTCAGAAAGGTAGATCAATTCTGCTCGAATTATTTCAGTAAATTGTGCTTTCAGAAATACTCTCTCAAAATTCTTTCAAATTTGATGAAAAACTTTACGCGCGCATTGAAAAAGCGCGTAGTTAAAGTCATGGTGATTAATTTTCAAGATATGGTCAGTTCAGAATCCCAGATATGATGTAAATTATTAATAACTACATCGAGGCTTAAAAATTACAAAATTCTATCTCAATCACTTTGTTCGTTTTACCGACGTGGCTGGGCAAGCATGAAAGGCATCTAATATTGTACTCCTAAACATTTCATAACTGAACAATTCCCAGCGAAAAGATAGTCAAGTTACAACCAGTAATCTTAGAGCCCTTGTAAGGTCTAAGTATTCTTCATAATCAAACTATCCTGGTGGAACTGGTGGTGGAACTAGTTCCACCAGGATAGTTTGATTATGAAGAATACTTAGACCTTACAAGGGCTCTAAGATAACTTCGATTCAGTATGATATTCTAGTCCTCATGGATCATACAGTGAAATATCTGTAATTAGCCTTTGTGTACATGAATTTAGTTCTTATGAATTTCGATTTCTTCCAGTAAGCGTCTGCTACTGTTGTTTCCCCTGTCATTCAAAATCTATTTACGAACAGAATACTCAAGCTCTCCACAGTAAATTTATAAAAAATTGACCTTCCTTGACGCTACTCGATGCTTCAGACTTGTGAAAGTTTCACTGCTAACCTCAAAAATTCATCAACTAAAAATGAGGACTTCTATAAAGTTGGTAATACGACGGACTTCATACGTATACCTGTACGTGAAACATGCTTTTTTCAATCCATTGAATTCAGAATTATTGATTTTTTATACAAATACTCGTAATTAGAAAACATCGTCTGTTCTCAAGTACCATGGAACTTCTCCATTGCTACTACGAGTCTCGAATCACTTGTGGAGGCAACTATAACTGTGCATTACTCCTTTCAACTTAATGTTCCACTCAACATTGGCTTGGAATGAGAGAGTTTGGTATTATTCACACAATAATAAACAAATAAATAAACAAATATTGTAAATTACAATAAAATGGACACGGTCAGGTTTGGCAGCTGTATTCTTCTTACTTTTGTTACTCAAATGGAATCAGCAGATCTTGTTTCACCAACCAACTATGGGCTCATTTATGCCTTATCTCCACATATCACGCTCCTTTGTCGCAATTCTGTTTCTTTTTCTTTCTAGTTCTTTAACAATTTTACTGCTCTGAAATACCATCGTTCTATTTTCTAGGATCAACAAACTCACTAAAAATCTGTCGTTGTGGTGCCACATCAGTTAAATGTTCCCTACTTCAACCGTATTGAGAATATGTATTATGAGGAAGCATTAGGTCAACCCTGAGTTCACTACAAAAGTAACCTGTAATGCTTAAACAAACAAGCAATCAATATCATTTCTACAGTCTTCATTGTTGTTAACGAGGAGTGTATAATATGTGTGTTTATATTAGCTCTTAGGCAAACAATAACTCCTAGAGCGAATTTTGTGTTTAGTTCGTTGCGGTGTAAGGTTATGTCCCACGTTATTACACGATCCATCCTCACCTTCAGACTCATATAAAATAAATGACATGTTTTCACTCACAATAGCAATCCAGCAGGTGACGCAGTCTTTTTTAAGATGTAGTGTATCGTATTTTTTGTAATTCCTACCTCTTTCTTCTCCCAGTGTATTTTTTTATTTTACTGATACCGTGATGATATTCCTTATAATGTTTGTGCTTTCTTTGTGTACACGTGATTTTTTCATGGAAGCAATAATTTTTGTGCTGCCATCCAGGTTACGTTGGCCGCTAGCGCCTTCAAAGCAGCTGGAGCATAATAGCATTAGACGTTCCCTCGCGCTGTCCTCAGCCTCCCCGCTTCATCCATCATCTCTTTGTGCAAACGCGCACAAATATACGTAATCGAGCCGCCTCACTTCTTCGTGAACGTAAGTCGCTCGCTCATAATCAATATGCTGTGCACGAATAACTTGTGCTGGCTCGATTGCTCTCCAAACCCAACTTCCGGAGAAAATTTGGGATTCAGTTCTGTCAAATCAACAAAGGGGTTTGAAGCACATTTGAATATTGCTTCTCTTCAATTCTATACTTAATTAGACTGTTTTAACCACGCTCTCATTATCGTTCATAAACAGTTGCAACTCTAGCATTCAGACTTCCGCTAGCTCATTTAAATCACCGTGATTTCTATGAACATGCATTTTTGTACATTAATACGAGTTGCCTGTTAAACCTGCAAATTGTCAGTGTATTGGAACCAGCTATCGGATATTTTACATTATAAATCGTTAACAAGGGATATTTATTTCAAGATAGCTTTCATAGAGTATACAGAGGATATTTATGCCCTTGCAATTATTGATTTTTTAAAATTTTTTCGCTGATGAGTATCCATAGCCTGTACTTATCGACAGACGTAGTAAATGTTTTAGGAATGATATACCGCGTCTCCTTCTCCTGTGTGTGAGTAGGCAAAAGAGAAGGCAGACCATACTCGTAATTAATATGATCGTCTGTGATACTGAAATTGACACCTTACATCCTCACTCTTTTTGAAGCCTGCCGGGTCTTATAAATCTCGGTTTACTTTTACTGTATTGAAGCATTAGATCTGACGGGAAGTTTCACCAGGAATGGAGTCAGCATTAGCAGGCCCACTCGCTCTCTCCGTTTAATTTGGTCTTAGGTTATACCATTGCAGTTTCCCCCGTCACAGCTCTGTCACTAAAACCCTTCTCACCGCTACTTATTGCCTTTTCTTTAAGGCTTTTGGTAGTCTGTGTACTTTTTGCATATCAATCTGTGTTTGCCTTGCACAAACTTTGCTATAAAAACTTAATCATGAAGTTCCTCTGATAAAGCAGAGATTAATTATGGATACCACAAGAGCCTCTAACTGGAGAGAAATATGCGTCGTTTCTTATTACTTCTATAAATCAATACTGAACGGAGTAAAGGTAAATTATGCTTAATAATTTTTACCATAATGGTAACTATAGTCAGTCATTTAGTTTTATTTGCTTTTCAAATTGACTTCAGAATTATTTTGAGATTTCGATGAAACAAAAACAGTAGTGAGCACGAAAATACACATGAAGGAGCGATTTTTGAAAGTTGCATGCTCCCTACCAAGCCATCTCATCCTACAATATACTTTCAGCGCTAATGTAAATTCTTACTCTAATTCAACTGTAAATAAACTTTTCTTAAACACGCTTCTTAAGCTCGTTCAAGTGTAGCATAAATTCCAAGAGTGGAGTTTTGAAGGATGTTTGGTCATCTACATCAGTGTTTTTTAAAAGATCTGATGTGGTATAACAGCAATTTTAAACAGCAAACTTAACGGGCCAGGGATCAGTAACATTTCTGAGTGATAGTAATTTAGACCGGAAACAATGACGACAGCTGAAAACGCTTATTGCCAACTGATGGCTCGCCGACTGACATCGGTCTGCGTACCACCACTTGAGTAGCACTGATCTACATCATGTTACATAATGATATTAATCCAGCAAGCCGAGCACAAAATTAGCCACTTCCGAGCACAGCTGCATTTATCTATTTTCTAGTCTAAAGTTTTTCGCATACCCCAGCGACGACTTGATAATTTTGTCTCGCTGGCCCGCAAGAAGCAAGCGCTCTTTGAAGGCCAATAAAGATTGCAAGAATTGAACGCTTGGATGAGCTTTATTATGCCATCTAAAGCACTATTATTAAAAATATTATCGAAATTCGCTGAGCAGCTGGTTGACATTTTGCCTCTCTTTCTATGTTATTTTTACTCGTTAAATTTGCTTGAACGTACAAAAAAAAATTGTGTAGGCTCGGGTACCTCTCAATTCTTTATGGATACTGAGTTGTTCAACGTTTTGGGATCGTATGAGTTCTATGAGAGCGCGAAAGAAAGCAATTGTTTGATATAGCTTATGTTTGAACCAATAGTTTCCTACAATTACTTGCAATTATGTTAAAAACAATTATAACATGTAAAATGTATTCACCTTGAAAATTTAATAATATGTATTTTAATTTTTTAGTAGAGACATTACAATCTTCCTTGTTATTTGTTTCATACACATCTGAAATAATTGAAGTTAGCGTACGTAATTCTGTATTCATAAAAATAATAAAATTTAGAATCTACGACGATTAAAGTGGAGCGATTTTTTTCAAGCGAATAGTAAATATTCGAAAAACATTTAGTTATAATTTAGATTTACGCGACCTTTATTTGGTTGCATTTCCGCACAGTGTTACAGTACCACCTATCGGCCGGGGTTGATTTTTCAGTAAATATCATGGTGAAGTTGACTGCGAAAACAAGCCAATAATGCAAATAAAGATATTTTTTAAAGGCTGATATTCGTCAATGACAAACAAAGAATCTCGCCCCATGCATCGAACAATCGTTGATTGTTTTGCTGCTAGATATACAGGGTGCGGCAGCATAATTTCACTTGTTCAAAGTTAAGCGCTTTGAAAATAAGGAATTAATATTGTCTCACCCTATACACGTAAGGCTGAGCTCATCATCATGCTCTAAGGCATGAAATTCAGACCCTACAACAGCGCTTCCATGTGCAGCACGTGTTCACAGCAACTCGCCGTGACACACCTGTGGTGCAGAAATTTACTTCGTGATTTATGTGGAAAGTAAATCTATTGCAAAATTTATTTTACTTTGAACGCTTCGTTGTTGATAAGGGTTGCATTTTTTTCCATTTTGAGTGACAATCTGATTCCATCAGCGAACAATCACTCTGAGATCAAATGTGATGTATCACTTCATTGTACGGTTTTAATATACAGGGTTTTCTTAAAGTTTCTTTACCATTTCAAAAATTTATTACAAATGCAATTGGTAAGATATTATTGCAAATGATATGATAGATTCAATTGATAAGATATTTATAAAGATTTGTTTGATTGTATTCAGCGCTCATTAGAATTTTTAATCACATTTTGCATTTGTGTGTTTCAAGGATCCTATTCGTGAAAGAGGTGCTGTTAAGACTTTATGAGAGCCTTTACGAACACCCTGTATATTAGACGGCCATCGAACTTTAGTTCGAATAATTTTTCTGCAGTTATCCTATCAACGGTAACATGTTTCTTCAATGCAAGAATTCTCAACCTATAAAAAATTATCTTAAAAAACAGCTGACCGAAAATAATTTTTCTGTGTCCTACTTCAGTTGCCGAATTTTTCCACCGCTCTCTATCAAATACGTCTCAGATTCATTTTCCAAAATGGCGTTTATAAACAATGTCTTCCTGATATTCAGGCATTGGGAGAGATATTTGCCTCGTGGAGTGTGTTGCATGATCAGAATCAGCTTTTGTTGGTTTAACTTGGCTGCAATATATTGGTAGTTCCTTTGTCAAAACATGCAGACTACTCATAGATAGAGGCCAGGAAAGAGAGAAGGCCCATGTGTGGGGCTATTTTAAACGCGTAATGTCCATCACTCTGCCTCATTTGCGGGCTTGGTAAACACTTGAACAATCTATACAGGCAACCTACTTTCTAGCGTCATTTTCTTTACATTGATTCATTCAGTCAATTCTTTAGTCACTGTCATTCAATTGTCACCTCAGACTTCACCACATCCTTAACAAGACGTTGTGTAGTACATTCACTCCGTCTGTTTGCTCGAAGCTTTGTCTCGTATAAAAAACCTAACCATAAACAACTCACCTTTTTGCTGGTGCTGGAGAGCTTCTGCGCCCCCATCCACCACACGATGGCGGGGGGCGGTCTCGAGCCCCAGACGCTGCACGCCACTTCTGCCACCTGGCCCGCCACCAACCCGCCGACGCCTACTCCTCCACCACCTCCACCAGCCGTGATGGTCTCAACTCGGACGGCCACTATGCCCACTGACGGCACGAAATGAAGTGTCTTATTGTGAAGTCATGCGTCTTATGAGTCCTCACAGTTTGGCAGTAATGGCATCAACATGACTGTTCAGAAAAGAAAGTTTCTCAGCATGAGACAGTAGGGCTGTATTCTCAGCAAGGATTTGTCCCAGTTGATGTATGTGTTATGAACCGATGCTATAAATTATTAACAAGGAAGAAAGTGATTAAAGCCAGCGGCCATAGTTTGATCTCTCATTATTCGTACGCTTTTGCCACAGAAGCTGACATCTCAGTCTTTTCTGCATGAGGAAAAAAGACGATTACAAAAATACTGATGGATGGAAAAAAGATCAAGCATCTACATATCTGCTAGTCGTAGAAGCCGTCTTACATCGTGTCCACTCTCTCATTGAGCATGTCAGTGCCCTGAGACCAACTCTAAGACTAGCAAAATCATTTTCTCTTCGTTATTCCGACCTGTAGTCGATAAAATACAGGGTGTCTCAAAAAAATGTACTCACCCTTTAACCGTTGCTAACATGCTGTCTTCTTTGTGTTGCAGGTGTGAGGTTCGAACCTTTGCGAACATGATTAAATGTGATTAAAGAATCATGTTCGCAAAGGTTCGAACCTCACACCTGCAACACAAAGAAGACAGCATGTTAGCAACGGTTAAAGGGCGAGTACATTTTTTTGAGACACCCTGTATGTAATACATAGATTGAAATCATCCCTCATTTTTACAGTAAATTAATGCAAGCAAAATAACAAAGTTTTCAGTAATTTGATGTTTTGGCTACCGTTTGAATAATGTGTCCCACAGAAAGTTAGGATAATGTGTCCCGCTGCAAACTATCATTGATAAAATGAATCCCAAAATATTTCTAGGCTTAACATCTTACCCAAACCCAAGTATTTGGAATTTTTTGATATTTTTCAGGTACTTTTTTAATATAAACTAAGTTTTAGCACCGGAATTTGTTCTTAAAAATGTTCGGTAGTGAAAGAGTTCAGTTCTAATGTACACCATGTAAAACCGTTGGCGATATTGCTCGCATTTGACTTGAAAACATTGTTTGGAAATTAAACTATTTAATGCGTTGAAAGTAAAAAATACGTAAAATAATGCTATATTACGTTCTTCAAAAGTGAAATTAAATTAAAAACTTCCCTGTACCAAACTGGAGCCCCTGTAATTTATAAAAAACTTGAATGTTACTGTGGAGAATTAAGTTGGTAGCTCACAGAGTTAACTTTCTGTGATGAAGATTCACATGAGGGGCATGCAGCGTAACCCTGCCTCTAATACTAGCGGAGTTAGCTGCATGCGACCTGCTAACTACTATGTCAACTTTCAAGCGCACAAACTTTTCTCGAGGCTGCTGCTCATGATATTCATACTCATCATGGAATGGCGAAAATAGCTTTAATATTTTTAAAAAATTCAGGTTGGGCCTGACAAGGACCATAACTGCCTAATACTGCAAGGCTTCCCCCATTTTGAGGGCTTGAAAGGACTCAATTTTCAGTTACTGCTCTTTAGAATTCGATAACAGCCACGATTTCAACAAACGCTGCATAGACATTCGTACTGTAGTACGAATGCTTGCACTTTGTTTAATCGTCTCCCACAAAATAGTAGTGCATCATTATATTATTCTTAATATTTGAAATGCAAGTAATATCATTAAAGAGCGGAATGCTAATTTGTAAACGGTTTTTTTAGAGTTTCTGATAGTTAAGTGACAAGTCTATAGGGAGTTGAAGGATATCCGAACAGATTAAACATCGAACACAAATTTTATCAAAATATTTGAGTAGCTTAATGGCCTGTTATCGCAAGGAAGTTATTTTTTATTTTAAACTATTGAAGAGAATGAGGAAAGGTTCTGAAATTGAAACTCTGTCTTAAGTTGCAAAAGGAGGTTTCAAAAGACTGCTTCATTGGCGCAAACGTGTTCAAAATTTCACATGGTCTGAAAGGTCGGCACTCTTCTGCATTAGCACATTTAAAAACTGTTTACTAATGAAGACGTCTGTTGCTTCTGCTGTTTCATTTAGAAAATTAAATATGACCTGAAAGTTTTCGTTCGTTTTGATTATGTTACTTCATAAAACGAAGTAAAATCATTTAGTGGGCATACGTACCAAACCGGAATGAGACTGAAAGCTCTCACGTTTGCACGGTTGGATCTTTTTAATGTTGTTCATACAATGAACTACATCTGATGGATGTACATCGTATCAAGTTATGTACAAGATGTAGCAACATAATTTTCTTTTTTTCAAAGTACACCGCTTTGAAAAAAGAAGTTATGTTACTGCACCCTGGACGTGCTGAAACTGACATTATGTACACTCTGAGGGAACATTGTTTGTATTTGTGCTTGAGGATGATTTCACTCAAACAAAACAAGCCTTAATCAGAGTGAATTAGTCTGTGCATATTTTGAAAAATGGAGATTTCTGTATTGGTTTGTTCGATAAAGAAGAGAGTCAATCTAAGGTAATTTTTATTATACAAAATTTTTGCTAGAGGGATACAATGTCACTTAATTATATACCATTAATGGCAATTATTTCATTTTTATTGCTGTTTTTGCCTATTAATTGCATACTTTCATTCACTTTCAAATCAAGCCATGAAGATGGATTTAGTCGTTTCAATTGAATGACCAAGAATATCAGATTTTTTAAATGCTTTAAACTTCCAACCATCAGCGGCTATCAACACACCGATGAAAAATAAAAGCCAAGTTTCACTGTGTAAAATCCGATGTATGTGAATGCCAATACCGGTGATTCATAGATCTATATAAAAATAGCATAAGAATTATTGTACGTTCTCAAAACTATACAAAGATACCCAAAACACTGTGAAAAGAGTTATTCACTCAAATATACATATTTTTATTCTGGTTTCAATACAGATGGATTTGCACGATGCTAGTTGCTTCATTCGAATTAGCAGAAGACGAAAGGTCTCGTGGAAATTTATTAAACCATGAAAATACAACACTACTTTCTGAACCATTGAATAAATAGCGTTAATTTTCAATGCGATAATAAAGGCAAATGTGATTGATAAGCAAATTTGAAACACATTAATGTACATGTTTTGGCATATCTAAAATATGCTCATTATCATTTAGTTTGCAGTTCTTGTTGATCTGTATTGCTCCTGTTCATTCTAAAGGAGCTATTCTCATCAAATACAGTCGCAATAAAATCTTACAACAATAGAAATAACAATAACTATATTAGGTTTTCTGCTCACTCCTCTTAAATCCAGGAACTGCAAATGCTACTTGATCAGTGAAAGAAAAATACGAAAAATCAAACTAATAAATCTGACGAGGGCGACGGCTTGAGTTCCTATCTAAGGTTTCAGTATTTATCGTTCTTTCGATATGAGTCTAAATTTATTTGACATCTACAAATTTAAAGCTAGTTTGGAACTCACAGATCATGGAGAGGACGACAGTTTTGGTGGCAGGCTGTGTGTTGTTGTTGTTGCTGGCGGTGCAGGTGAGGCGTCGTGCTAAGTCATCCCTCGTAAGCTGGGACAGAGCGAGCTCGTTGCTCACTGACCAGACGGTCTCCGCAGATGGCTCTGAGGTGCGAGAGTGGCCACCATCTCGACTGCCTTCTGACACTTCAAAAGAGTTGTCTAATATCTTGTCGCCTTCAAACCACACCACGGAAGGCGGAGGAAAAGCTGTCACGAAAGGGAGGTGTAGACATTATCATTTCGAAGTTATGAGTCTTATTTGAAGTTTTATGAATTGGTATTCTTGAACCATTAACAGTTACGTTTATGTTTTTTGGAACGTATTTTCATAGAACGTATTTGATTACAGGATGGGGGAACATAACTTCCTTTTTTTAAATGCGTTTTGCTTTGAAAAAAGAAGTTATGTTGCCGCCTCCTGTATAAAGTCATATAAGGCGTCTGTGTGAAACTAAAATGGGACGGCTGTTTGTGAGCACAAACTCCATTGCTATCATTCTTAAAGGCATTGATCACAGTTCTGAGGGTCGTAGAAGATAGAAATGATCTGTATTTATGAAAATACATGGTTTCATTCCGGCCCGTAATGGGTTGACATAGTCATAATTTGTGTGAAAGTGATCAGGTTTGGAGCTCAGTGTTGTCAATGGTGTTGGTTGTATCTTAAAATTAACAAAGGACGAACGGCTATGAAAATATAGATCAATAACTGGAGACTCTTTGCTTGGGAATAATAAGATGCACCTCAGTTTTACTAATACGATTAAAATCATGGAACTAGCATATTCTACAACCTGCATATTTTTTCTTAAAATAACCATATATTTTAGAACCATGTTTTCTTTCTTCCTGAGGACAAAATAGGGTTTTTTTATTGAACACTGCTGATAAAACAATGAAGGTTAAAATTATTTTCTTTCGGAAACGTAAAATTGTACACGGATATCGAGCATGCGGCACAAAGAAGAACAAGAAAAAACGGTCACGTGCCAGCACACTTGCGGCCTTAAAAAACTAGTCTGTCGATACAATTTCATCAGGCTTCTGCTCACTGGTAACTCCAATCATCGATCTCAGATTCTGTGGTCTACATAGTGGCACAGGATGTGGATGAAGACACTGTGCATGAAGCTGAGTTCATTGGATTACCCACGATCTAATTTACCTGATACAATCTTTGTCATGAAAATACCTTTGTTTGTCATGGATACTGTAACGATGCGTTCAATCAAAGAAGAGTTGAAAATTATTTTTTTTACTAGAACATTGCAGTTATTTTGCATTCAGAGATGTTTCAGTGAAGATTGCTTATTCGATTGAAAGCTAGGTATTTTGTTACATTTACTCAAGTTTTTTACCTCCGTCTAGAGTCGAGCAGTAACACAGCCAATTCTTGAAAAACTCCCAGCTATTATCTACCAAAAAAAATGATTGCTTGTAAATATCAGTTAAAATGTCGTGAATCTTACACAAATTAATTCAAACAGAAGTCATTCCAGGGACTTAACATTGCAAGTGTAATCATACGAGTATATTAGTTTCGTAATTTAACCTCCTCAGAAATATGGAAGCGTAAGAAGACTCATCACCCAATAATTTGCATGTGTTGGCTTCCATGGTCACGACTCATTTTGACGTGCGCTCTGAAGCCAGAAATCTCACCATCATCGTTGGTGCAGAGGAGCA
>VCRD01009426.1:0-11668 GCA_006783055.1 Trinorchestia longiramus
TGTTTTGCACCCCCTTCACCCACTGGTTTGCTTCTTTTTCACCCACTAGCCCCCACCATCCCTAACACAGTTTGATAAACCAGCACACATGAATAAAGGGAGTCACCCACCGCAAAGTCTCCATAGGATTTGTACAAACTGCCGAAGTCAAAGTAGAGAAGGCGGTCGATCTTGGAGCGGAGTTTAGGCTCCTTGGGATACAACAGCCCAGTTTTGTCGTGCGTGTTCGCTATGTACTGCACGATGGCGCGACTGCAAGCATTAATTACGTTTATTAAACGATATTTTTTAATGTTTCTAGGTTGTTCGTACTCGTAGGCCTTTAAAATTAAAGAAATATTGTCTGCCTCTACATAGATTGTTTTTGTTCGTAGCTCTAAAAATTACGGTAAAATAGTAATTGGGGAAGCAGTTGGTTTTCACCCTCAGTTACACTAATGGTAAATCCAGGCCTTCAGTTACACTAATGGTAAATCCAAGCCTTCAGTTACACTAATGGTAAATCCAGTCTCTCAGTTACACTAATGGTAAATCCAAGTCTTCAGTTAGACTAATGGTAAATCCAGTCTCTGAGTTACACTAATGGTAAATCCAGACTATCAGTTACACTAATGGTAATTCCGTGCTTTGAGTTACACTAATGATAAATTCAGGTACTTTGTTCGTGCTACTTGACCCCAATCTTCCATGAAAATGTCCATCAAACAATCAAGGTTTTATTATTCGCCTCAGATTTTCAATAGAATTGAGGATAGGCGGTTGGTTAGACCATGGATGGATGTTTTTCTTCTTTTCGTACTTGTATTATGTCATTTTATTGTTTTTCGGATCGCTATCTTGCTGAAACGTTCATTAATGCCAGCCATGGATATTTTTGCGTTTGAGAGCAGCTTCTGAAGTATCTTAACACGTTGACTCCGAAGTGGTACGCATGTGGACCACTTAGGTTAGGTTCTGTATTTTTTTCAGATCCTTCTAGTGACTATGCGTACAAGGTGAAGATTTACACCGGCCAGGCAATCGGAGGCCACGTGTTAATGCACATAGTTACTATCCATCCACCCATCAGTGATGTGGAGTTCTGCTACGTTGTGAGGTGTAAAATCTTCCCTAACTATTAACGCTGTCTTTTCCCTGCTTGACAGTAGGCTCTGGATTATGAGCTGTTAATGTTTTTCTAAGTTTTATTTCGGCCAGAAACTCCATCATGCATCCATTGGACCATACAATGTTTGCAAAACTGCATTTCTTCATCATAATAAACTATGGTGAAGGCTAGACGGTTCTTCACATATTTCGCAATAGAAAGCCGAGTTTGGCCAGACTGAACGTATGTAAATCATTTCATTTCGAATAATTTGAAATAGTTTCATGACTTTTGCCGCTGCAAACACCCAGCGTTCTTCTTCCACGAAAGCTGCATAGACAACATCTATGTGTGTGTGGTTGTACGTTTACATTACATTTGCGGGTAAATTTTTACGAGAACTTCTCAAAGCGGGATGAACGCGTTTTAAGACGTTGCCTCCGATTGCCTGATTGGTGTAAAACTTCACTTTGTACGCATAGTCACTAGAAGGATCTGAAAAAATTACAGAACCTAACCTAAGTGGTACACATACGTACCACTTCGGAGTCAACGTGTTAAACAAATTTATTGACATTAGTGAGTGCTATGACAATGCTGTAACGTGGTATTTAGGCCAAAAACGTCTTTTCCATATTAGATGTTTTTTATTTTGTTGCTGTTAAACATTTGTGAGCCTTGTCTATGTATTCGATGAAAAACATGCTTCGCGACTTTTCTGGATTACTATTCGCCTTAAGCGAAAGCTGAGAATTTCTAGGAAAGGCAAAAACTTAGTTCTGTGAACACTTTTGTTCAGCCGCAGTATATTCCAGACAACCACCCTTTCTACCATCACACGTACTGAAGCACAGTCTGACAAGCATAGACTATTATCCGAGTACTTTTCCACCGATGTTTAAGTTAGTACATACACCCACCTCTCCCAGAGGATGAAATCGTCCTCCACGAAGGTGGGGATGGTGTGCTGGGGGTTGATTGCTATGAACTCTGGTGTCAAATGTTCTTTCTTCATAAGGTCTGTGTTCTTCAGAGTTAGTTCCAGCCCCACATGCTTGGCTGCCAGCAGCACGCTGCGGCAGGGGGCGGAGTAAGGCATGTAGTATAGGACGGGAGGTGCCATCTTTTTAGCAATCTGGAAATAGAAAAGTTACTTAGTCAATTGTTATTCACTGGGCATTAACAGTCATAAATAGGTCACAGTGTGGTATAAAATTGGTCTGCTGTTATTTATAGGTCATTAATAGGTCACAGTGGGATGTAAAGTAATAATCATTAAAGTGTTTTCATTAAGCACACATTACTGTTCGTATTGGGCCCACATAACTGCTCATGTTAAGCGCACATTACTGTTCACGTTAAGCGCACATTACTGCTCACGTTAGGCGTACATTACTGCTCATGTATTTTCATACCAAGTACCTTGAGTATTGTGTATATCAGTACGCCACACCAGCACGCCACATCAGCTGGAAAATTCCCTCTTATTTAAACACCCCGGGCATTCATTCCTTTCCAAATCATTGTTGTACAGTTAAATTGACGCCAAAGTAGAGCTTTAGTTTTATCTTCCCAATCACAGCCTCTGGCTCCTCATTTAGTGTTTTGAGCTTCATTGTTGTACCCTTAATCTTCATCACCCCAAGTTGTGCAATCGTTCCCTCCTTGATTAGAGATACAGATGCTCCAGTATCCAGCAACGCTGGAACACAACTTCTATTTACTCGAAGATTGACGCTGGGATTGATAAGTGACTTTGGTGGCTTCTGTGTTAGTTTATTGGCTGGTGTGGGTTGTTTCTACAATCCTCTTTAGTGTGACCTATGCTCCCACAGCTTAGACACGATGGAGACACAATTTTGACCGGTGATATATCAATACGTGCTGACTTCGTTGCCCTTTCATGTTGTTGCGTGTCCTCCACTCGTCGATTTTGATACCTGTGATCTTGAAATCTGTGTTGTTTGGCCTACTCATTTCTGCGTCAATGATACACAGGCGGGTGTTTTCTACTGTACGGTGCACTCCTGGCTGTGTAAACCTGTTTCTTGGGCTGAAAATGGTACCATTACCATTTTCCTTTCCTTCATTTCCACAGCCATCTCCTTGATCTCGTTGACTGTTCTGGGTCTCGCATCCCCTCTGAAACCCCTCAATACTTCTAACCTTAACCCCAAACATATTAACAGGTTTGTTGCGATGCGACCCACCGGTGGGTCACTTAGGTTAGGTTCTGTAATTTTTTCCAAGTCTTTTAGTGATTATGTGTACAAAGTAAAGATTTGCACCGGCTAGGCAATCGCAACAAACGTGTTAAGTCAACTAATGAGTTCTGCTCCATCGCCGTATTTGGCTCTAAAAGTTGCCTCACATCTCGTAACATATGCAACAGAACTCTCATTTTCACCTTGTCTTTCGGTGAACATTCTGAATAAACACCTCGTAGGCTGTTCACTTACTTCACAGGCGTTACTTCACCACTCAAGAGCTTCTTCCAGATTGCTGAATGAATCATAAACGTTATCACAGTCCCCACATAACTCCTCCTCTAGTGAGAAATAGAAGGCCTTTAATTGCTCTCTTTCATTTAGATTTTAGATGATCGCTTGCTCTCCTCAGCCTAGTGGCAAACGACTCTATATTGTCACCCTTCTTGACCTTTGTTCCCATCACGTTGATACAATTTTGGACGGCTGACGTGTCCACTCTCTGTTGTTCAGCCACAACTTCATTATTGCCTGCACTCCCAGTCCCATTCGCGTGACGCGGCATTTTCAAAGAGATTAATTAGCTCTCACAACTTTTCCACAAAAAATTTTAGTACCTGGCGATATTCTCTGTTAACACACGTGACCTTTTGTACTGGCCTTTGATTAAAATGCTCTTAAAATAAGCGCCGTGCGGCTTGAACTTTTATTGGTGTTGTGATGCGTGCTGACTCTCTACAGTCTACACGGTTACAGCATAAATATGTAATAATTACGAGCATCAATTGAGTTCTTACTAGGTGGATGTATTACGTACACATTTTACGTTAATTGAAATGCAATCAATTCTTCATAACGAGAGAGAGAGAGACGTCGCAAATTGGAGGAATCCAAACCCCCTGACATGAATGATATACTATGCATTAATGAAGCCAACACAAGAAGGGTATAAACACAATTAATATGCTTGTTTGTTTATTTGTTGTAAAGTCAATGTAATTTATCTTCTAAATTTAATCACTTCCACTCACAATAATTAATTAGATCGTACACTGCCGAGTGGTTACGAAATAAACACTGTTTCACTATCAAGACGCCACATCAAGACGCCACATCAACACATTATTTCGAGTAAACTTTCCCCTATTAGCAATGCTACTTCAGAGATTCATGCTGAGGCAGAAGTGCTGGAGGTAACAGATAAGAGATAACGGTTATCACGCAGCAGCGAGGCTTGCAGCTGTGTGTGCGCACTCTGTGTGTCCTGTAGGTTAGGATTTAATTGCTTTTAGTCGTAAGTTATTCTGAAAATTTCCTGCACATGTCTACCATTTATTTTCCATACATTCTCCATGTATTCTTCTTGCAATCTCCTTGTGTTATCCATTCACTAGGCAGTTCCCGTGGAAATTTCACGATTTAGATTTTACTAATTCCAAATTATTGTAATGACGAATGTATTCAGGATTTACGACGAACTATTGTTATAAATGAATATTTTTCATGAATATATGCAGAGCTTCTATTCTGTATCTTATTTACCGATAACATGGCCGTGTAGGAGAAGAAGGCTAATAACGGAATAAATAGCGTATATACCTATATAATCGACTATGTATCTCCATATCTGTATCTGTGTGTGTCCGTCCCATTACTTCCTGCCACCTGAGGTGGTGGCGTGCAGGCGGGACACATTTACCATCTGCAGCACCTCCTGCCCACCACCACCCGCCGCGCTGCCTTCTTGCACCCTGCGTACCGTGGGAGTATCTACATACATATAATATATAATCAACTATGCATCTCCATCTCTCTGTATCAGTGTGTGTCCGTCCCATTACTTCCTGTCTATTACTGAAGAAAACTTATTAAACTGAAGTCAGAACGGGTATGCATGTATTACAAGCATTATATTGTGGATACCAAAGGCACCGGATCACTATAAAACACGTCATTTGTTCCATTATTAACTTTCTTCTCTTTCACGGTCATGTTATCGTTAGGTAAGATTCAAAATAAAAGTTCTGTATATGTTCAAGAAAAAGATTCTGATTATGATGGTACCACGGGTAAAACTGAAAAATGTATTGATTTCGTAGATCCTCAATTTTATTACTTTTGAATCAATGAATTTTAACGGATACTATCTGGGCCATGTTATCCTTACATAAGATGCACAATGGAAGTCCTGTATATATTAATGAAAAGTATTCTTTTAAAACACAATAATTTGTCGTAAATCTTCAATGCATTCATCTTTTTAATAATTTCAAATTCGTCAAATTTAACACGTTGACTCCGAAGTGGTACGTATGTGTACCACTTAGGTTAGGTTCAGTAATTTTTTCAGATCCTTCTAGTGATTATGCGTACAAAGTGAAGTTTTACACCAATCAGGCAATCGGAGGCAACGTGTTAAACCGTGGAATTTCTACTGGTACTGGCTCGTTCTATAGTAATTCGGCTCCTCTGGAAACCACTATACAATGGTTATAATACATTTATACCTGTTCTGATTTCAGTACAAAATTTTTTCTTCAGTAATACCATAGATAGGAAGTAATGGCACGGGCACACACAGAGAGACAGGTAAAGATGGAGATACTTTGTCTATTATATATGTAGATAATTTTTACATGTTGCTTCCACTCTATACTTATACTCAATGGCTGTTAAGTTAGTTTCAACTTGCTCTCAACTTTTTTCAATATATTTTCCCCTAATCTTCAACTTTTTTCAATTTCTTCTTGACTCATTTTTTTTTATATTTTCAACTTGTTCTCTACTTATTTTTATGTATTTTCAACTTGTTCTCAACTTAATTTGAGATAATTATCAATTTTTTCCTGGCATCTTATCCATTTTGTTACGAGTTATTTTGTTACTAAGCGAGTTCACAGCGAGGTAAGTAATCTTTTAGTTTTCACAACACGCAAACTGAACTTGACGCGTTTTGAGCACAACGCCTGCTGAAGGTGCCGTTGGTAGCCACAGGATGGAATTTATTTTTATCATATGTAACACGGAAAGACTTACCTGTTTCAGCACTTGCCAGCCAAGCCTCTGGTTGTGATGAACTTGAGGGGAAGAATGTGTGTGTAGGAGAGTGGGGGTCATTAGAAGGTGTTATCTGATGCAGCTGATGTGCTGATAGCTCTGATAACACAGCAACTCAAGTCATTAATGTGATGTGGTGTTTGTCACTGGCGCACATTGCTGCCCACGTTAGGTGCACATTACTGCCCACGTTAGGTGCACATTACTGCCCACGTTAGGTGCACATTACTGCTCACATTAAGCGCACATTACTGCTCACATTAAGCGCACATTACTGTTCACGTATTTTCATGCAAATTACCTTGAGTATTGCGTATTTTCCTTTCGGGTTTTAAATATTTATCTTAAAATTTATTTACGTGAACGTCACGTGACTAAGAAAGTGAGTTCGCTGCTCATTTTATATTTGACAGTAAATAAAAACTTTGATGTGTCTGAAGAGGAGTTCTGAAAACGACCAGCAAATTTTTCTGCGAGACTTCAAAAAGGATTTTTTATGTACTGTTTTAAATGGCAATAATAAGTATAATCAGTATATAATATGTATCAGTACTTATATAAGTATGATTCAAAGAAAACTTACGAAGTACACATTTGTCTATGAGAACTAGAAGAAGAAGAAACGGAAGCAGATGAGAACTAAGAAGAAAAAAGTAGAATTCCCCAATAATGGAAGGTGATCTTTCTTGTAGATGTCATGAGAAGTCACTAAACATAAAAATAATAGTCATAATTAGGTAATGACGCGTTTCGCTTCCATGCAAATTTATCAGTAACAAAATAATTTTTTGGGGGGAAATCATTCACGATAAATACTCGCATTTATTCTCAAGTATCGGAAATGGTGTTAATGCGCAAGCTTGCAAGCTTTATAATGGCCACATACAATGTTAAGACAGTAGGTTACAATACATTTATACTACTATGCTAATTTTATAGGTGACACAATAAGAAGTTTGAATCTCGTTCAGTTGTTCTGAATGGCTTCAGTTTCAACTCGATGTGCTACATTCCTGAAGTTGAAAATGGAAAATGTTATTCTAAGTCTAAATATTTGTTCTGTTTTATATTACAGCAGATAAGTAATGATTATGTGGTGACTGTTATTAAAATTATTATGCAATGCCTGCCTAATGAATGTTTGTTCCATGATGATAATCATAATAACATTCAAGCCTCATGTTACTCGACATGGGACTTGGGTAGCAACCAAGGAATGGGCCAAACGGCTCGTTCCTATTGCCTTATTCTGTTCTATTCCCCTAACTGAGACAAGTTGTGGACATGTTTCCCCCGTGTATGTCTTTTTTGGTGGTACAAATTCAGTAGCAAAAAACCAGATGCATACTCCAAAGAAGTCTGTAGACCAATGTAGCATTTTGTAAAAGTAAAAATTGCTATAGTTACAATTTAAAAAGCGGTTAAATACGCAACGTTTTTCCAGAAATCGTGGTGCTGGAGGGGTTAGTTTGGGAAGCGCGTTGCCACTTAGAGACTCCGCACATCTCTACATCCTCAGTTTAGGCTTCGCGTACTTGGAGATTTCAGGTATAATTCGTCCGTTGGCTTCGTCGTAGGCACGCATCTGCCCCTTGCATCTCTCATACCAGTTGTGTATGTTGCGGTACTTGGTGAGGTCAACACCAGCAGCATCCATGGTAGACACGGTTGCCACCAGGCAGAAGTCCGCGACCGTGATGCGGTTACCCACCGCAAACAAGTGACCTTCCAGGAAAGTTTCCAGCAGCGCCAAGGCGTCGTGGACCTTCTCCAGCTTTACGGGGTCAGGTTTCTGGTTTTCACGCATCACTGGAAACTGGAAGAGAGAAAAAATTGTGCAATTTTTAAAGGTTTTCTAGGTAGAACATTTGTTTGTTCTCAGAATTACTGGGCGTTGGAATATGGATTAGAACTTGATAGCGATTGTTTAGTTAGATATAAAGCTTTGCGTTTTGTTCAGCTCACAGCTCGCGTGAACTAGTCAAGGATATCTCAATGTTTACTAGTGAAGAAGACCTGCTCTTAATGTGTACTAGTGTGTGAACATTGTAATAACAGTACAGTACCATTTGCTTGTTCCTACTTTACTATTCCACTCCCCTTTCAACTTCTTTTACCGTCAAGTAGAAAGGTTTACAATATGTGCATACAGCCCTTTCACCTACACTCCAATAAATATTTATCCCTCCCCTCTTTACTAAGTGGAAGGAGAGCTTCATCCTAAAGTGCATGTATTCTCACTTCCACTTTCATAAAGCTCTCTTCCACTCCTGTCCATCCCTACAAAGAGAAAGGGTAGCTTTACACTTATGTGCATTCATCCCTTTCACTTCCAAGCTCATAACTCTTTCTTCCACTCCCATTTCCAATCCCTTCCACTTCCTGTCAATTGGAAGGAATGCTTCTTCACTGTCACTGTATAACTGATACCCTCCTGCTGCTGCACAGCCTGACGAGGCCTATGGTCCTGCTCTGAAGGGAGAGTACTTCAGGTGGATGGATCTTATTGTAGGAAGAGGTAACGATGCACTTCATTCCCATTTACTCCTTTCCATGACTATTAAGTGGAGGGAACGCATTACTTTGTAACCCCTTCACTAACCATTATTTCGAAAAAACTATTTAATTATATCCATTTATTTTATTTTATTACAGGGTCTTCAGAAGTCTTCACAATATAACCAAGTTATTGCAAAAGCAAAAGTAAAATGTACGTATGGGTATATTATTGCAAGTTGAAATTAGATACTGAAGTTTTTGTATCATTTAATACATTTCCTTTAATACATTTCACGAAGCACATGAAGACGATTCTCGAGCTCTTGCTTTGTTTGCTGTAACATAGCTTCTTCAATGGTGGTAATGGCCTTAGGTTTCTTTTACTTTAGGTCAGTAATGTCCTGTACCTTGTGTAGGAACTTATGTGCTGTAGCACGCGGTAGCTCTAACTGTATGACAGTACGGATATACTTTGTAAAAGAACGAGCACAAGCTTGTCTTACACTACCGATGTTTTCCTCAGGTGTTCTTGGTGGTTCACTCCTCCCTTCATCCACCACTGGTCCTGTCTTCATAAATTTCTTGTCATGCACGAACTGACTGAAGAGATGTTGGATCTCTTCCATACTTCTTCAGTTTCGCTCAGTCTGAGTCTCCGATTTTGTTTCAATAAACCATGGTGCTTTATCTTCAGGTTCTATGGTTAATATAACGCTATTTTTACGGGTTAATATAACGCTATTTTTACGGGTTAATATAACACTATTTTTATGGGTTACTATAACGCTACCTCGGCCATTTTCATCAACAGAATACTTGAAACACACGAATGCAATGTGATTGAAAACTTTGAAAATCTAAAAGTGGAAAAACAAATCTAATTAAGAGATCTCATCAATTATTTTATCATAAATTTGTTAAATTGTTAAGAGACTTTTTGGACACCCAGTATAGAACTTTTTGGCTTGATTTCATAGGATGCCCTTAAAATCATACGGCACCATGAGCAACTTTTTAATAAAGTGAGAAAACTGCTTCATAGTTTGATGACTTTGAAACCCGTGCATCTGAGCAACTAATGGAGGTATTACATTCATTTTCGACCATTTTGCTATCTTTCTGTACCTACAACTCGCTCTCCAGACAGATGGTCTCGTTTTTGCTAACCTGCCTTTATATTTTCTAGGGTTGATATTATATTCCAAAAATACATTTCCAGCAAAGATGTGTACGCACGTTTGTCATAAAAAGACACATTTGAGGGGAAACGTGTGTGTTTCACAGGTTAGGGAGTTAGGTATGAGTATCTTAATGCTTACCACGAACTCGGTGAAGGATTTGTACAAACTGCCGAAGTCAAAGTAGAGAAGGCGGTCGATCTTGGAGCGGAGTTTAGGCTCCTTGGGATACAGCAGCCCAGTTTTGTCGTGTGTGTTCGCTATGTACTGCACGATGGCGCGACTGCAAGCATTGATTACGTTTATTAAGCGATATTTATGAATATTTCTAGGTTTTCCGTACAATAGTAAACATTATAAATTACTATGGAATAGCCGTTATTTGAGTTTTAGGTGTTCATACCCCAAGAACTCTTTGTATCCTAGCTACCATCCGTTAAAGATAAATTATCCCAGTACTCTAGATACTCATCACTACACAAATGCTGACGTACATCACTTGTACAGTGTCCCAAAAAAGTATACATTTTTAAAAGACTGTAGTTTGAATACTACTGGTGCTAGGAGGCTGGGACAGGTCTCATTCGAAAAAGCAAGATCTAAAGTTTTATTTTGTATCCAGAATATGTTGCCACACATCTTGTGTACACCTTATGAATACCAGTAGTATTCAAACTACATCCTTTTAAAAGCGTATCAATTTTTTGGGTCACCCTGTAAAAGCACTGGTAATTTAAATACTTTTTCCAGCCATGTTCAAGTTAGTACATCCACCCACCTCTCCCAGAGGGTGAGATCACCATCCACGAAGGTGGGGATGGTGTGCTGGGGGTTCATCTCTATGAACTCTGGTGTCATATGTTCTTCCTTCATAACATCTATGTTCTTCAGAGTTAGTTCTAGCCCCACATGCTTGGCTGCCAGCAGCACGCTGCGGCAAGGCGGAGAGAAGGCTGCGTAATACAGGACAGGGGGTGCCATTGTCTCTGTGTGCATGAACATGAGAGATGTATGAAAAATGTTCGCAACATTTTTAAAAAGCTCTTTTTAGGGATTTTAAGGTTTTTAGAAGAATTGAAACTTTTTGAGCAGGAATTTTTAAATATTTTTTCAAATTTTTGACTGGATTTTGAACGTTTCAGTGGGAATTTCAACTTTTGGGAAGCCCTCCTAGCTTTTTAGGGAAACTATAATTTTTTGAAGTATTGAAACATTTTGATGCAATTTTAACTCTAATGGAAGAATTTTAAACAGCTGTAACACCAGTGCATAGAACGGATTATGTTTAGCCTTCCTTAGTGAAAGACTAACTATCTTATGTTGCTTTCAAAATTTGGCACGAATTAAAATTCTGTTGAAATAAAAAGGAAGCTTGTAACTCGGGCACCTGCGTGAAGCAAAATATTTCAAATAATCATAATATATTAATGCTATTAATTTTATTCCAGAATCATATTTCCCTTATACAAAATCGTGGTTGGATAATAAGCAACGGAGTTTAAAATCAGACTCATTTTATAACATGAATTAATTTCACGGTCTCAGATCTATATATCTGTGCACAGTGTGTGTGTGCACAGTGTGTGTGTGTGTGTGTGTGTGTGTGTGTGTGCACAGTATGTGTTTGTGTGTGTGCACAG
>VCRD01009430.1:0-14724 GCA_006783055.1 Trinorchestia longiramus
ATCGAATGAATAACTAAGACGAAAAAGAATATCAACCGTATTAGGTTTGTGTTGACCTAACACTACTAAATCAAAACGAATTCTAAAATGCACTATTACATAGATATTCAAATGACTCCATAAGTATTGACTAATGGCAAAGGAAACTTCCAATTCTCGCTGCTGACGACAGGTCATTACGTGTATAAGAAGCACTCAATAACAACTAACGCTAAAGGTCATTGTAGTCGTGAAAAATACGTTACCAATCTCCTCTGATGAACTCAAGGTAGTTATAGAAGAGTTTTACAAGCTTCCTTTTTGGCCAAATATGATAAGCGTTTCGTGTTTATGATATCGTATCTTATCTTTTGTTGTAGTCTTCTCGTACTTAGCGTCATAAATGTGGACTCGAATAGGCGCATGAAGCTACTGGCATCATCATTTCACATGTGATTTGCATGCTCGTCCAGCATGCAATCAAGCGCTCATAAATTTGAATAATCCGTCGTTCTCATAAGTTTCAAGATGGCGCTGATAACCCAGAAGTTTACCTATTATGCTTGAGTGAACAATCCGAACTTTCCATACCATAGCTCATGAACTGCTGGAATATTTCGAAAGGAATTTTTTCAATGAATAGATCACGAAAAGTGCCCAAAATCACGCCCAAAACGCCATTTCAGATTTTGGTTTCACAATTATGCAAATTCAGCCATCAAGTCTCACAGAGTAAAATCTCTATCCAAGCTTCCTCTGGATGCGCGTGCACCACTTCCCACGAGCAAAAGCTGTGGAAAATCAATTTTGTCTAAGTGAAGATCAGAACCCTGACACAACGCTGATGAACCGATGACCAACTCCACGATGGTGAGAGAAAATGTGACAAAGATTCCAACACCGTACAAGTCAGTTGTAACAGCTCTGCTTATTTCTTATTTCTGTCAAGCGTATTGACCACAAAACCCATTTATAGAATGAGGTATTCTACACTAATTTTTATAACTGTTATCAAGTGTCTCTTAAACTATGAGTGAATGTATACTTTAAAGCACAATTGTTTACTATATTCAATTGATTAAAGCAAATTTTGGGTTGGTTAGTAAACTTTTCACCCATGGATTCTGAATTCATACTCATTATATATTAATCTGATTCTCTGATACAATGCTCAATAACCGTAGTAAACAATTAGTATTGTAGTATAGCTAATTAATACAGTATTGTTCTTAACAAATATGGTATTATGACTAATAAATTATGCTATTATGCCCAACATGTACATACCTTGTTATGCTCGATCAGAATCGAAAATGAAATAATTATGTCTTATCTGATTCTTTGACTATCCAAGTATTCAAACTATTGAAATGTTAATGAATATGATATCTGCAAAGTATTTAAACATTTGTTATTCATTACATGAAGCAGTAACATGAGTTAAGAAAGTGAGATTCTTCCAAATATTGGTTTTGTAACTTTTGAACTACTGTATGTATGGCATTGAGCATTACTTTCCGACGGTGGAGAAAATAAAAATTTTCTCATTATATAGAACCTTTTTGTGAATAAATTTGGCAAGAATAGTAAATGAGAAGAAAGTACTAGAAATATTTCCAGTCTATTTTATTACCCTCACTTCATTATGAACTAGAAATAAATGGAGAAAGAGTACAGACAATTATTTTCGCTTCAACATCGTAAGTATACTGATACCAAGGACTACTATAAACTGGACGTGCATCGCCATGTAGCTAACAACGGTAGCTGAGGCCATTGCATTCTTAGTAACATAACATTTTCTATTGGACAAATTTATCAAAAATTACTTCTTTCAAGCAATAGAAGGGATAATAAGGTTTTACAGTTAATTTTCAATGATTTAAAGCACTGTAATGCTTTGAAATACAAATTTTAACCGGACTTAACATGTATTATTGTATGAGCTTAGTGGCCACTTTATAGAAAGCCGAGTTGCTGCACTTTTAGACTTTACAAGTTGATTATAGTTAAACGTTTTCCAATGCAAACAACCAAACATACAAACATTCACGCATATAAACAAACAGACATGTAAGCAAAAACCTACCAAACTGCAGCGATTAGTCAGCCAACCGGGCCTTCTTGACAGAGGTCTGAAGGACTGCATTCTTCTGCTAGTCTTTCTATGAGGGGTTGACAGCAAATTTGAGGGGCTGACAGTAAATTGAGTGAGTGTAGTAGTCGTCAAAATACTGCCTTTCTTTGACTCGTACAGTTCCTTGACGTCTGCAAATGATGCCGTGTTTCATTGTCAAGACTGATCTTCTGGCCCTTCTCACTGGTCCAGTTGTTGCGGATGCAGTTGTCCATCAGATGTAGCTCCAGTTGTTTACCAGATGTACTGTGTCAAAAAGGAGAAACCAGACACGCTCGTTGTCAAGAGGATGCTTGGCTGTGGCACTGCAAGTACCTAGTGATTAGAATAGAAGTGGCCTTGCAGTCTCGGTTATTCTCAGCCATGCCACTCAGCAAATCACCAGAAATTGAAACAGTTGGGCGAATCTGTACTTCATCTACCAAGAGAAATACATTCTTCTGTTGCAGCGTCTGGACTTTGTCAAATGTTTCCCTCAGCACCTGGTCCTTGTCAATAGATGAAGTGATGTAATGCAGCTTGCGTTTGCATGGCAGCACCAAAAAGTCTCTGAGCTGTTCATAATTATACTTTGGGTATGATTGAAGAGCAAAACAATAATCATTCATGGAAAACTGCTTCTGTGTTGAAAGTTCCAACAGACGTCAAAAATACCAACTTCTTCTCCTTCTCGGTGTCGACATAAGCTGACGCGTGAGCTTGAAGGGTGACAACATTTTGGATCGTTTTGTCAAACGGGATGTGATACATAGTTCGTTGCCAAGCACACAGTTTCGTCAGACTGCGTATACGATCACAAACCACTGTTGGGATGAAGTATCTTAAACAGTGGTACACTAATGCCGTTCTTGAACGCACTGAGCGTTAGTGGGGAAAACAAAGTGGGCTTGTTTTCGGCAATCACAAACAGGTTGCACTCACTGAAGTTGTCGGTCATGAACAAACACACAAGCCTTTCTTTCGATCTTGAAATAATCAAGTTCTTGTACTGCTTCTGCAGGTTACGTTCAGGTTTGAAAGCATCGAATGAAGTAATCTTATCCTTCTGAAGAAAATACCTTAGTTGTTGGTCTTCTACTTTCGCCGGGCGAGGTGCAGGTTTTGGAGATGGCAGACATGAAGCAGGCACATTGAAGATACTGAGAGGGATTTCACTTGTTCACACAACCCCACACTTGTTCGGCATTTTTAATGCATATAATTAGCAATAAACTTTGTAAACAAACAGTATCCACTTAGAAATGCAGCAATGTGCCTCAAAACAAACAACACTGTCCGATTCAAACCGAGCGACAGACTACGACAATGTTCGCACTGTGACAGATGGGGGTTAACTGAGCTCAGTGAACTGGCCTCCGCTACCGTAGTCAGCTACATGGCGGTGCACGTCCTGGTTATAGTAGTCCTTGACTGATACATAGTGCGTAAAAAATGGTGCATCATCGAGGGATGGTATTACGTGTGCAGAGACGCTGATGGTACAAGGTCAAACTTGTGCTCGTATGAATCTAAAACTTTAAATTCATTCCCACGTATGATTTCAGTTTAAGAATAATTTCTTTTTGTAGGACACAATTCTTGTTTTGAATATACTGATTGAAAGCCATCTTTTAGGATACAATTTTACATTAAAAAAAATTGTAGTGCTGTCTTTTCAAGACTATGCGTAGATCTTGAATTCACTGAAAAACCTTATGCATATCCATTGACTGCAACCTCTCAACAACACGCAGAGCGCACCTTTTGTGAAGGTAGTTTTCCATTAACGGATGTGTTGTATTGCTATTTGCTTTTAAATACACCATTAAGGTTGACTCATTGATTTGTACTTCATATTCGTTGTATAGTCTTATTGATAATGCAATGATGTTCAAAATGTCTTTATTAAATGTTTCTTAGACACTTCCTTTCTGTTATTTTTATTGTTTATTGAATGATACTTCGCTTCTGTTATCTCTATTATTTATTCAGACACTTTCCCTCTGTTATCTTTATAATTAATTTGCTGGCACTTCTCCTCTTTTATCTATATTATCAATTTTTTTACACATCCCTCCATTATTTTTGTTGTTCGTTTTCTGTGCTGGAAGGATGTACCTATACCACTTAATATTTTATTGTCTAAATGAGACAACTATAACCAATGTATACGGGTCAGAGTTGTAAACTCAGGATTATCTGATTGTTTTCTAACTCAAAGAATACATCAGTCTATGATGGATATTATTGATGCGTCTCCCGTGATGTCTAGCAAACATAAGTAAATTATTTCGGCTTATTTCCAGTGTAAACCTAGATTGATAAAATCTACTCCTCAGGAGATACTCAAATCTGCAATAGAATTCTTTATCATATCTTGCCCGAACACGAGCATGTGAGCCGAACAATGAACACGATGATGACACAGAACGAGATTCCCGGAACAGTTTTAGTTTAGATTTTTATCGAACTGGTATGTTTAGAACCTGTAAAAACAGTATACATTTCCAAATCAAGCAAAATCTCAAGGCCAAATTTGACACACGTGCAGTCAAATTTCACAACTGCCACTTATGCGTCCCCTAGCTGTTAAAAACTGTGTGTTTTAGAACAGCGTTGATGCTTAAAGCTGTGAGAATTTTAAAAATTAGCTGCCAAAGTGAATAAAATAACTTTTGAAGTTTGATCTAGTTTTGTCTTTTGATCAAGCTTTGTGTTTTGTGCTTTTAAGAATGAAACTTCACTTTTTCTTAACTAAAAGGCAATTATTTTGCAAATTCAAAACTCACAGAAAACTTGCGATATAATTATGCTTCAGCAAATTGGAATGCTACGCTTAGAAATTAACCGAGAGAAAACAAAGATAATGGCTGTACAAAGTGATGGAGATGTGCAGGTAATGCTTGACGATCAAGAAATAGAAGATGTAGACTCATTAAAGTACCTTGCGAGTGCAGTCTGTGAATATGGTGATGTACAGGAAGAAGTTAAGAGTCGGGTTAGAAAAGCAGAAGCATGTTTTGCAAAAAAAAAAGTTTGGAATAACAATGGAATGTCTTTGAAGACCAAACTGAAGCATTTTAACGGAACGGTTATGGCAGTCATGTTATATGGTTGTGAAACATGGAAGGGCTGAAAGAAATGAAAAAAAAATATGAGAGTCCCTGAGAAAAATAATGAGAATTAGATGGCAGAAACATGAAAGAAAGGAGGAGTTGAGGAAACGAGCGGGCAGCAAAGCGTTGGGGCCTGAGATTGAGCGAATGGAGATATTACGGCCATGCTTTGCTGATGGGTGGGTCCAGGCTACCTAAGTAGGTTTTATCCTGGACACCTAATAGAAGAAAAGGAGCCGGTAGACCAAGAAAAACCTGGTGTAGGACAATCCAGCGAGACATGAGAGCGCATGGTCTCCGTATACATGAGGATGAGGTAGCTATGACACTCGGAAGGGCTGAATGGCGAAGATTCATTGCTGCCCTGTGAACCAGTTGAGGTCCAAAGAGGACTAAGTAAGTAAGTAAGTAATTGGAATGACGACTCTCGTTGTTAGTACATCTCGCTTGATTCATGACATTAGACGAATATTGTTCTAGAAATAAGCCCCTTGACCCGCAATCCAAAACATTTTCAACTTTCCGTTTCAGTGGAGCTTCCATGAGCATGATTTGGCCGAGTATTATTCAACCTTTGTAAAGAGGAACCATCAAAATAAAAATTCCACTTCGTAATGATAAGTAAAATTTTTTTGCTGAAAAACTTAGTGCTCGCCTTTCATCAATGTAGAGAATTTTGCATATAATATCTCATAAAAGTTCTCCTGTCTCATATAATTTAGATATAAATAAGTTTTTAGTTTTGCTGATGAAATCTATTCACTGAACTGAGAGAGTTGTTTTAATTTGATTCCGGTCTATCTGTCATTCTTGGTGTCCTTTTGGTTGTTAGTTTTTGATCTTTCTCTTAGTTCCAGAATATGAGATTTGTTCCTTTTGAACATTTTTCATGGTGGATCCTAATTGATTATCTTACTGACTCAATGCGCTTCATACAATTGAGCGTAACACAATTTGTTACACTAAACTCTCCATTGTCATCATAGTAATGATACATTCATCGGTTTGCATATTCCAGGCGATATACGAGGTATATGTATTAGGTGTGTGTATCTTACAAGGAACGACGTGTCAAGTTACATTCATCGGTTTGCATATTCCAGGCGATATACGAGGTATATGTATTAGGTGTGTGTATCTTACAAGGAACGACGCGTCAAGTTACATTCATCGGTTTGCATATTCCAGGCGATATACGAGGTATATGTATTAGGTGTGTGTATCTTACAAGGAACGACGTGTCAAGTGTGGAGCGGTTAACCGAGATGCGAGCTCGAGAGCAACATAAACAATAAGGGGTGGTGAGAAGGTCGAAGTATTTCCTTTCGTGGCTGAAGGAAATGTCACACAAGGAAATTTATTGCTTGAGACTGTGCGGCTCTCAAGAATTATGCAGTGGTGAAACTCTCAGGGTGATTGAAGAGGGGGCAGGGTACATCACAGACTTATAGAAACCTATTTCAGATCATTGGACAAATAGGGAGATTGGAAAATGAAAAACGTACGCGGGAGGAGCAAAACACCCATATAAAAACGGTAGAAAGGATAGATGGACGGACTGGGGAACTAGATTTCTGCGACGATTTAGGCTATTGGTACTAGAGCGACATCTAGGTCTAGAGCATAGGAGGATTAGGGCCCCGTGATAAAGGGGAAAATTAGCAGTATTATTGAGATGTTTCCTCGCAAGTGTTAAACATTGTTGCCATCATCAGCAACGAATCTCTGGTGTAGGGCAAGTTTTAATATTATTATTGTCGATGTGACTGAGGTTAACGACAGGGTAGATTTCGTAATCTGATGTGAACGCCCATTGATTTAACTTGTTTGTTCCGTGTGTACACTTAACCAACTATCAAGTATGTAATTGATCTGTAGTAGTGCACTATTTAATAGGACATCATGTGCGGTTCATATGCCAAAATGTGGTAGATGACTCACATTTCCCATTCCGTGATATTTAGAATAACATGTATTAAATTTTCTGTGTATCATTTGTCCCCTCTATTGCCATTGAAAAGAAATGTCGGGAACACCTTTTACCATTTCATAAATTCATAGGATTAGAGTCTCTCTAGTGCGATTACGTGTGTTTGTTGCATTTAATTAACTGTGTTATTTACAAGTATTAATTGAAATATAACGGAAGGACAGCATGCAGAAAAATCTTGCATTGAAACCAAGATTACGTAAATTATGAGAGAGAAAAGAACACATCGACAATCAATCATTGTGCAATTAAAAGTAGGCAGAAAAACATTACCCTTTTTATACTCACTAAACAAGCAATTATAATAACAAATAAATAGAGAACACATATATATGTATCGCCACAAATGGAAGTCACATCATTATTATGTAAAAATTGACTGAAAGTACGACTGTTACTCCTCCTTCTATCCTTCTTTACTCGTGGGGCATGTGTATGATTGAGGTGCATCTGTATGACTGAAATGCATGTGCGTGAATAAAGGGTCTGTGCGTAATTGACGCACAGATGGCACGTGACTTGGGATGGTACGCGACAGGCCAAGAAAAGATTAAAAGGCTCGTTCTTGTTGCTATATTCTATTGTATTCAATTTTAAAAGAATTCTGCTCGGTGACAGAGAGAGAAGTGGACGACGTTCCAATTGATCAAAAGTTCCAGGCTAATACAGTACTTGCTAGCGTCAACTGATGCTAGTGGGCAGTAGCTGGGCATTATGACGTCTCTACCAGACACGTAACTCAAAAAAAGAGTCGACAGCTTCAGCACGCATTGTAGATATTATTGAGTTGCAAATCGTACAAAAAGTAGCATGATCAATGTAGCATCCTTCTGCCATAATCAATGTTTATGATAAAATGATGAGAAATTCTTAGAAAAATTAAACAAGAGATTGAAAAACCAGGTTTTTATTCAATCTCTTATAGCAACTAGGTGTAGAAAGACATGACATTACTGAAAACGTGGACGACAGGTGCATAAGGATGTATTCACGGCGTGAAATTTTGAGGATAGAGGCGTAGTCTGTCGACTGAAAGCTAGACTCGCGTGAGTAGAGTTTCGTTACTCGTGCCGGCTTATCAATTCATCAATGAGCACCGGATGGTAAAAGTGAGTAGCACATGTTTCCATTTTAACGTCAATACGATAACTATGGAGCACAAATTGAGAAACTTTTCCATGCTTTTGTAAGAAACTCCTGTCTTAAAACGGTTACTTCTCTAAGTAAGGGGAAAATGCCTGGTTGTATTATGTAAAATAAATATCCTCTTGACAATTTACAAATTATTAACTTCATGGTGAACTGTTGAATTTTCATCATCGTTGATATAAACTCCTACACGAAGTATCGAGTTTTCGTATGCGTATTTAATACTATTACTCTAAATCATGCACAGGGACGATATTTCCCACAACAAAGCTACGTTTCAAATTTGATAATCTGTTTATCGTGAATATTCAAGCCAGGTATCAGTTATTTGGCTCAAAAAAGTTTAGTCTTTCACTATCATTGCTGGCGGCATGTCGGCCAACCGACAACAGCGATTTACACAGAAGAAACGTGTCGGTCTGTGTCCTGAACTGCTAACGTAACTTACGTCACACAACACACATGGCTGCTGGTTACCGAAGATGTTACGATCTTTAACTGCAGTTCATGAATCACTAGAATACGATGAGCATGTATTTTGAAGTAAACGAAGCATTTATTAAAATATAATCTACTTATATAATACATGGTGTACCTCCATCTCTCTATGTGCGTCAATCCCACTACTTCCTATCTATTACTGACGAAAAATTATTCAACTGAAATCAAAGCGGGCATACCTGTATTCTAAGTATTGTATTGTGCGTACCAAAGGCGCCGAATTGCTATGAAGTACGCCATTTTACCCGTTATTAGCCTTCTTCTCCTACACGGCCATGTTATCGCCTACACGGCCATGTTATCGGGAGATAAGATACAGAATTGAAGTTCTATACATATTCATGAAAAATAGTTATTTAAAACACTATAATTCGTCATAAATCTCTAATACATTAGTCTTAATAATAATTTCAAATAAGTCAAAATTAAACTGTGGAATTTCTACGGGTATTATCTCGTGAACCAAATAATTAGAGCTTTTTTTCTGTGAAATACTATCGTGTGCAACAAAGTTTAGTTAAACGTCTCTCAGTAAGCAAAGACAGTGTAAGTGTTGACATCACAGAAATTTATTCGAAGAAATAATGAAAGATTGGTCCCAATATATGTAAGAGACCTCACCAAAGTGCATAAGGGTCCGTAAAATTTCCTTTTATGTTTGATCAGAAAGTAAACGTGAGCAAAAGTTATGAAAAATTCGTAAGCAGTCGAGAGCAGTTTGTAGTAGCAACATCCTTGCCATCTAAAATCAAGCACGTTTTGCGGAGGAGGCACGTGAAAAGCAAGAAAAGGAAATTTGTTTGCTCCCTGCTTGCACAAAGATATAGCGATGCTATTGAAATTTAGGCCATTGTTCAATCAAGATTCCATCATTAAGAAGCTCTACATAAGAAGCAAGGCTTTCCAAAGAACGTCAATGCTTCTCTCGCTCCCTAGCAGGTAAGACCTTCTCATTCCAGTGCCATGATTGCTCTCGTGTGTTTCAGTTACGACAGTGACTTTGCTTATTGAGTGCACTCCTGCTGTTTCATGGTTCAGCTATTGGTGATCACAGCATGATAATCTAGTGTCGTAGTACACTCAGAACAATGGTTGTCAGATGGCATTCAAATGATTGCCAAAAACTCGTGTAACAAATGAGTGCATTTCCATCTACATTTGTACTTGTAAACGCAAGTGATTTAGAATAGAATAGAATAGAATAGAATGAGGCTATAGGAACGAACCTTCTGGCTCATTCTTGGGTCGGATAATTACTTCGATAATTATTCGGCTGTTTACCCAAGTCCCATGCCGTATTTCTAGCCGCGTCAACCATGTCGGCAGCGGGATTCGAACCCGGGTCTTTCCGCTCGAAAGCAGACTCGCTCACCAGTCGACCAAGCTGGTGATTTCTAACCAGTCGACCAAGCTAGTGATGAATGAATATTTTGTTGACATATGCATATTTATAGGCCATTATCCACTCATGGTTGAAATTTTCGTAGAACAGCCATAGCATCCAACACCAAACCAATCATAAACAGAGACAGCGAGCATATTTACGAGTACATTTACAATTACGGACTGTAGTGCATCACAAGGTTACACTACATTAAATATAAGGTTCCCTCACATTAGCATAACATGAATGAGTGCATTTAGTTAAATATAATAATTGCACGTATATCTAGTTCTCCGAGCGTCCTTCAGTTCCCCACTCCGCTTCTCTATCATTCCTCACACTCAGAACTGCTCTAAGCTCTTTTTTCACTATATATAGAAAATTTTGAGTTATTTATATCATTTTAGGAGGCATGACGATATTAACCACTTATAACACATTTTTTATTACAATAAATCGTTCCCTTAAAGATAATATCTAGAGTCACCCCAACATAGACAGTAAAATACTTGATAGGTTTGTTTCTCCTCAAAGAAAGATTCCTAAATAAATCATAGAAAATTAGATCAGCCATCTGGGTTGATCATTTTGTTTTACTGGTTCCTTTATTTCTCCTTTATACATGAAATTTTCAGCGGATATTTAAGAATACATTTTACTTCTTCCGCAGAATAGAAAAACATGGGATATCGTCACCACTTCCATTATAAAATGAAATTGATTATTATCTAATTACCACGAAATTTAGCCAAAACAATTTTAGAAACCACAGATGCTAAAAAAATGAAGCACCTTCATTGTAAAAATGTTTCAGAGCACTGCTCCTAGATCAGATCTGGAAACATTTGAACGCATTATTATCAAGAATTTTTGGAAACAAATGATTAAAATCAAATTGTAGTAGGCAATGTAGTTAATATTGTTTAAATTATTTTTTGCAGTTACATCATACGCTATCTCTCAACTGGACCGCTACACAAAACAAACACGAAGCGGCAAGTAGTGGTGCTATGGACGCCTCCTTTCAGCCAATCCGGCTCCTCACCATCGCGGGAATTTGGTGTCTGTACCAAGCTGGCCACGTGAGCTCCATGCCATCAATTCCTCATCAGATTGGAGAGACGCCAGCCTTCCTCCCGTTCTCCCCTTCTGTCATATCTCGTTTCAAGGAGTGCCAGCATGCAGTTAGACTCCGAGGATGGTTCCGCAACTGCTTGTTGTCGGCCAAATTCCCAGCTTATTCTAAAAGAAATAGCGGGGATATCCTCCCATGCACTGACATTGCGAGCCTGAGTACGAATTGCGTCTTCATCTCGCCCGTTCACCTCAAGCAGTTCATAAAGCAGCTCGACCTCAAGTACGCCATACTCGGCCGCCCCAGGTAAGATCACGTGTTTGAATGCTGCATTCCGATGCTTGAGCCAGTTTGGATGTAGAAGTAACATCGGTTCCAATTTCCTCCAGCAACCTTGTCTGCAATTTTTGTAACAGACGCTTTCTCATTAATTGCACGATAGTGCAAGATCATGCTTTGGTTCTTCATTCATTATTTTGGACACGGAACTACTATTAAGTATATAACCTGCATATACCAAAATGCCTCACCTGGTACTGTAAGTGCATAAATTAATTTTATATATGTGTGTACATTCCCCCTTTAGGTATTTTTAAAATCATTAAATGTTTCGATAGGTTGCACTTTACAAGATAGGTTAGGTATTTACTCTCGTACCTCCATCACAGATGATCTTGTGTACTGTTTCAAAAAACTCATACTCATCTAGCTGTGAACTTTCAATGCATTATTCTTTTCTAAAGTCTCAGATTAAGTGAGAATAATAATTGCTGTATAATTAAAACCTATTGCGGATAGGTATTACTGCTTCATTACAGTGTTACTTTTCCACTCAAAAATATGATATAAATCAATTGTAATATTCTATGCATTAGGATCTAAATTTTCAACAAACAAACAGCGTTCATGAGATGTTCATTATTTACTCTACAGATTTGGGAAACGAAGTGGGAAGAGCAATCGATCCAATGCAGGAGATGCCATAAAGCTGAAGCAGGCTTCAGCTCGGAGACATCACGGTGGCTTCACGTTCCATGGACAATTTCTTGATAAATACAGTGTCTACAGACTCAGAATACAGTTGCCGAGTGTGATACCGTTGAAACACATCTTCGAATCCCTTTTCAACTCTGAAGTTCATCGCTTTTCAAATAAAAATCCGTCTTAGAGGTGTTATCCGGATATTTCAGAGGCCAGTCGCACATATCCTGTTGTAGTTCGAGGAGACATGATGTGGTGGATATTTGAATTTGGTTAAATGAAAATTGTGTGTGTTGTTACAGATGTCATCTCTACCTGAGAGAACAACATCAATAATGCTGTGTTGCTGGTGAATTCTAAGATATACTTCTGCTGTGACGCGAAAACAGAAGTAACGCAGCAATTCCCGTTTCATGTGATCACGTTGATGAGATGACAATTTCAACTTGTGTCGTGTTAAGTTTTGTGTTGTATCCTAATTGTATGGTAAATCTACGATGAGAGAGAAAAGATAGAAGATAAGCATGTTTATCTGAAAAGGGAGATACACAAAATATGATAAAACAATGGTGTTCAAACATCTCTATCTACAGTAGATCAAATAATTGCCATGCAAATGGTTTAACCACTTAAAGCCAAACTTTAAAACATAAGTACTTAAAACTGAGAGTATAAAGCGATACTAAAATAATGCATGTTATAGTTGCACTCCAATAAAGTGCGGGCGTTCTTTTGTTGCTTGAACTCTACGAATTAACTTAAATCAATAAAATAATAATAGGAATGATAAGCTGAGCTTCGTTTTTGAGTGATTTATTTACAACAGAGGCAGAACTTGAATGGAAACCAATACCAAAATCTTGATTACAAAAACCAAAATCTATTATCTTGAAGAAAAAATAGAACTGAGATCTTTAATAAGAATTAAAATTGAGACCTGAGCGTATAATTTACTATAAATGATTTAAAAAAAGAGAAATAATACGACAAAGATAATAAAATACAAAAAGGGAATTCTACACCAGAAAAACAGCTGCATTTTTGTCAAGACACGTGCATTGTTAAATTCGGTGTTTGTACCTGGCTTTATAAAGAAAACAACGAAAACTAGATTTTTATTTTCTAGTCCCTAGAGCATCCAAATTTTCATTGATTGTTCCTAAACTTAAGATCAAAGAAATATTTTTTAATGTCAAGGCACCACACATGCCTTTCCTTTTTTGAACTGTGACCTTCATGTGTATGAAATAAAATGTCCTGGGAATTTCATCCCATTCAAATCCAGACAGTCAACGTTAGATTCGATGCACATTACCTCCACTTCTCTTTACCAGTTAGCTGAACAATGCCCATTTGGTCGAATTTGATAAAACTATAATTTCGTTACTACCTGTTATTGTTTTTCTCCTTAAAAACATAGTTAATACATATAGTTAATATGTACTCGATTTTGAAATTCTCTGATTAACTTTTACTTCTGGTCCAAGACAGTTGGTGTACACCCTGGACAACAATCGGGTTTCAAGTATTTACAGGAAAAATCATTTTCTATATGTGATCAAATTAACCTCAAATGTGCTCGAATTCACACTTTCGAATCGAATTCACTGCTTTCATTCAGATCCTATTTAACAAGAAATAACACTATCGTTTCCAGCAAAAAATATTAAAGGTTTTTTAGACCACCCGCTGTAACAACAACAAAAATAAAAAATGAAATTGAAAACACTGTAAAAGTAACCACAAGCGTGAAAGCATGAATTAACAAACAAAGACCGCACAATAGTCTTGCAAGCACCGCAAGACACATTAACTTAGTCAACGCATTAACTTGAATTAATGCGAATCGGTAACATTTTTACTCAGTACCTGCTTCAACAGAAAAATTACAAGCACTCAAAAGGTTTACAAACGTCCTGATTACCTATATTGTTGGTTAAGTTTTCATGTATAGAAAGAAAGAGCTAGTGAAGTTCGTAGAAGTTGTAAATGGTAATTATTTGTGTTAAAACTCATTTCTTGGGAGTCGACGTAAAAGTGTGCAGCTCCCTTAATACTCCAACACACGGAAGCTGCTGGAAATTTAACAGAAATAAAAATACAACGAAATCGTTGGTAACATTTCTAGGAACCATCATAACAGATTTAAAACTAAAACAGACAACCACCGCTAGATTCTTCAATGCTCAAAAATCTGCAAAATTTGAGCACACAGGTTCTAAAATGCTAGTAAGATTTCATGGATTTGTAAACAAAAAACAATTGAATTCCAAGCGTTTATTTAAAGCTTAATGGAAGCGATACCGACACATGGTTATTCGTTGAAATATTGACACAATACTACAAGATTCAGTGTGTTCAATTTTTCAAACTTTGGTGTCACTTTCACGAGAATCGCGTGAGCGACTGTATCAAACTACTCTAATGACATTA
>VCRD01009431.1:0-11680 GCA_006783055.1 Trinorchestia longiramus
TGTCAGTTGCATAGCCAGTCCTACGATGTCAGTTGCATAGCCAGTCCTACAATGTCAGTTGCATAGCCAATTCTACAATGTCAGTTGCATAGCCAATTCTACAATGTCAGTTGCATAGCCAATTCTACAATGTCAGTTGCATAGCCAATTCTACAATGTCAGTTGCATAGCCAATTCTACAATGTCAGTTGCATAGCCAGTTCTACAATGTCAGTTGCATAGCCAGTTCTACAATGTCAGTTGCATAGCCAGTTCTACGATGTCAGTTGCACAGCCAGTCCTACGATGTCAGTTGCATAGCCAGTCCTACAATGTCAGTGGAATTACAAATTGGAAATAATTAAGGACAAAAAACAAACCTGAGTGTGGGTGCGCCCAATTTTGATAATATCCTTAAACTCCTGAGCTTTAGCGTCTAGGGCATCTCGAAGCTTCTTCAGGCCAGGAAGGAGCGTCTGATGAATCTCCACTGCCACAGCAATGTGCATAGCAGTAGGGTAGGTGTCGTTAGAGCTCTGAAATTTATGAAATCTTAGTTTTTTGGATTTTGGATTACGAACCCCCCCAGTACTACATTCTACTAACTATGTCCCTAACTCCTTAAGGTTAATGTATGATTGAGATAAATGCTCGTGACATAAACGCCTGTGCGTGAGTGATATGTGTGCACACGACTAAATTGACTTACGTGGTTAAGGTGTACGTGCATGACTGATGGATTTACTTTAGACAGCATGGGACTTCGGTATTGAACCAAGAATGGGCCAAACGGCTCGTTCCTATTGCCTTATTCTATTCTATTCTATTCTTAGTAATAACTACATGCACACACTTCTTGGGGTCCCTCGCCTTCACCAAGAAAAATCGGTATTTCGCAACAAAATTTTTCCCTTTACATTACACCTTTTAAAAACACAAACTTCTAAATGTTAACTAAATTGGAGCAACGATTTTCCTAAACCAGGGTTGAGTTCTCCTCAATAGCTCTGAGATACCCGTGAACAAGACACGCTACCCAGACAGAACATGTGTGCAGCTCTCTGCCAAGAGTTTAAGAATATCGTCAGTCCTGATGGACTCAAAGTTTCTATAATTTGTGCAGGAGAATTTCCTTCAGCGCCACACAGCACTAATGAATGAAGAACAGGGTGAGCTGACATCTGAAAGCAATACATATCATGTTTCAAATGAATGGGTAAATGCAACTGTTATCAATTCAATTCAACACTTAGACCCAAGAAGTTTTGTTTATCAGGCCAAAAGAAAAGTAAAAATAATATTATGGCCTAACCAACTATAAATAAAAACTATACAACTTTCTGTCAAAATAGCGTATGTTGGAAGGCTGGGAATACTTCTGAGGAGAGAACATGCACTATGTATATTGATAAAAACACTAATATCTCTCTAAGAGATAATGACATCTCATCTACCATCAAGTAGCACCGCATCCATACACTACACTGATGCAAAATTACCATTATCGCACCAAAGTTCACTGCAGATTGTTTCCAAGAAACGTGCCTACATAGAGTGTAGTTCTGATGCTCGTGACGGTCGCTTAGGCGTTTAAAAATCTTGGAGTTCTGCTCCTTTCTTCCCTTCAAGAGGACGATTACTTAATAACCAGGATGATAGAAAGAATAAATTAGCTGCCCCTAACCTTTGCTCCTGCCCGAAGCTCTATCGTTTATTCGCGTTCCGTAGAAGAACGGACTTAACAAATTTAGACCTGTATGGATAATTTTTGACTAAATCTCACAAAAAATCATTGAAAACTGTTCTTTCTTACATTATTGCGTACTCGAAATGAAGCCTTGCTATTCGTGCTTCCAGCTGGTCAATGAACCATCTGACGACTCTTACCTGACTCTTGTTGACGTGATCGTTGGGATGCACAGGAGATTTGGAGCCAAGCTCGCCTCCAAGAATTTCTATAGCTCGGTTAGCGATAACCTCGTTTGTGTTCATGTTGGACTGCGTGCCTGAGCCCTGCAATACAAGCACATCATTACACATGTGAACATTTTTTAAACAAACACAAAATACTAATGTAAACAAAAGCACTACCTGTATTCTTAATGAGAGCTCATTTTTCCAAATTCTCATCATATTCGTTCAATTAAATAATCATGAAATGAGTTTTAAAGGAACTAAGCTGTACTCTTATGTACCAATGGGAACATTAGTCTTTCTGACACAAACAACAGAGTCCTACAAGGGTAACCAAAATTTCTAGTACGTCAGTATGCTGAGTTGTCCACTGCCATAAGTTTGTAGGATTTATTGTCTCGGCTGCCCTACGAACACAGCTGCTGCTGCTGCTACATACGCCACGACTCACAGTTTGCCAGATGACGAGGGGGAAGTGGCCTTCGTCATACAGCTTGCCACTGATGACCTCATCAGCAGCCTGGGAGATGGCATCAGCAAGCTTTGGATCCAAACCAAACTCCTTGTTGACCACAGCTGCTGCCTTCTTCAGCACTCCAAAGGCCTTGATCACCGGTCTCTGAAATGTAAATGCACGGCTACTTTGTTTTGTCTTCCTAGTGACAGAAGAAACGACCAAACTGGGCTGTAACATCACACAGAGGGCAGTCAATGAGACTAAACAGCGTGCAATTGAGGAATATAAGACAATAGAGATGAACCTGGTAAAAGGAGCACTCACAAGAGTTTTCGTATAAAGTCTGTGACCAATGTTCGTGTAAGGTACCTGAAACTCACAAAAGGTCGGGAGAATATATATTAGTCCACCCATTGGTTTCTTAACACGTTGACTCCGATCGCCTGATTGGTGTAAAACTTCACTTTGTACGCATAGTCACTAGAAGGATCTGAAAAAATTACAGAACCTAACCTAAGTGGTACACATACGTACCACTTCGGAGTCAACGCGTTAAACAACTGTAGGTGTAATTCGATATGAGTAGTAAAATAATCAGAGGAAGGGTAACTAAACCTTTCATATAAGGCACCCTATTTGTTAGGGTACACATATTTTGGTCTGAACCCCTTTTTTATAGAGTTATGCCTTGATATACAAGTGCACTAACATACAAGTTTTTTGACACACGAGTTGGATTTCGAGCAATATTTTCTACTGATATACGAGTTATTTACCTATTGATAAACAGTAGCCTGCAGATTATAAGGGACAGTAAGAACAAGTTCTCTGAATCATTTATTGCACCAAAAAAGTACAATATACATTCTGAAAATTTTACAAATAACTAAATATATAATGCACATGTATTCATAAGAAATTTCAGCGCATTTGAACAAATATTTTATCAATAGTTCGATATTACACTTCAAACATTTAATTTAGCTTTGTTCAAAAGTTTTGGGAGACCATTTAATATGTCCGACTTAGTCTATCTAATTCATGTTGTACAATTCAAATTCTTATTGAAGACTTGTAACGACAATCATCGTGTAAAGCAGCGCATTATTGGGACAAAACTTTCAACAGGGCTGCCGCTACACGTCAACAGGTGGATGTTCCTGAGAAAAACCGTATTGTCTTTTTCGAGATAAGAAGTCGCTGTCAGAAATTTCTAATGCTATAGGAAGGCCCCGAAGTATTATTCAACGTATTGTGGCTCGGTATAAACAGTATGGAACTGTTCATACTAAACCGAAGACTGGAAGACCTTCCAAAACCACGCCGAGAGAAGATCGAGCAATTGTAATGACCGTTTCAACACTGCTGCTCAAATTTCTCATGAGATAGATGTCATGTCTGGTGGTACGCTGTCCCGATTTACTGTATCACGTCGACTTCAACAAGCTGGCTTGAAATCACACGTCCGCGCATCGAAGCCTTTGATCCCAAAAAAGAACCAAAAAGTGAGACGTGTATTTGGTCAAGAGCATGTCGTTTCGTCGAATGATTGGTAGTCGAAGGTATACTTTATGGATGAATCAAAGTTCAATATCTTCAGTTCTGACGGAAAGTACACGTTAGACGCAAAGTAGAGGAAAACGTGTCGCTGAACTGCGACAAGAAAGCAGTCAAGTTCGGAGATGGTAGTGAAATGGTTTGGGGCATCATTTCTTTAGCTCGACCTGGTCCCATTGTTCGTCGGTTAACGCAGAAGCCTACAAACAGCTCCTTCGTAAACATGCATTCCCGTACCCACGAGCTGCTGACCTTCAACCCCCGATTTTTATGCAGGACAACGCTCCTTGCCACATCGCTAAAAAAGTTAAAACCTTCTTGGAAGATGAAGAGATCGCTTTAATGAGCTGGCCTCCAGATAGTCCTGACCTCACTCCAATTGAGAACGTTCGGAAAGTAATACGAGGCCCTACTGAAAGAAGAAACCCAACAAATGTGAACATTTCTATAGGATGAATGGAAGAAGAGAACTCAATTTTGAATAAAATTGACACTCCTGTGGCAGAAGATGTAATGAGGTGATCAATAGTAAGAGAATGATCACAAAATATGAAGTTCAAAGCCTTCATCCTTAACTATTTCAAAGTTTGAGATGGTAACCCTTGACTTTTGAACAGAGCTTAATTTAATGTTTGAAGTGTAATATCGAACTATTAATAAAATATTTGTTCAAATGTTCAAATTCCTAACAAAACGTACGAACTCTACATATACCAGCGTATAAAATTTCAAAAATGTATGTTTTGCCCTTTTTCGCAATAAATAATTTAGAAAACTTTTTCCTGATATTCTGCACGCTCATATACGAGTTGGTCGACAGGACAATGGGACGAAAACCGCTTCAAACACGGAGCACGCTTCAAGATGCTACAGGTAGAAGGCCGAGTATCTCGCAGCGTCTCAAGTTCGCATCACTCGGTCATTTCACGCGTTCATCGCGATCACTCGGTCAGCGCATCACTCTCGAGGTGTCTTTGCCGCTAGTGACCTCATTTGTAATTTTTTTTTAAATTAAATCATGAGCCAAGAAATTGAGTGTTAAGGGTGGTAGTAAGAAGAAAAAATACATAATGTCGATGGACATCAAGCGTGAAATCCTCGAGAAGCATAACTCTGCGGTCAGCATGATGGACTTGGCACGCCTTTACGAGCCGAGTACAACAATTTGCACGATCCTAAAATAGGATGCCATCATGAATACAACGCCTTCCTAAGGCGTAATGATTATGCTCAAGCAAAGAAAAAACCACAATAACGAGATGGAGAGGCTTCTGTTGCTGTGAATTAAGGAGAAGCAGCTGCCAGCAGATAGCATTACTGGGACAATTATCAGTGAAAAGGCCAGCATAATTTACGCTGATTTGCGAGAGAACGAAAAGATTGAGGAGGGTGAGTCATTCACGCCATCCAAACCATTTAAAAGTCTTGGATGGTTCAAAAACTTACCAAGGTGGAGGGGCATCCACTCAGTGGCGAGGCATGGGAAAGTTGCGAGCTCTGATGCAAAAGCTGAGTTAATTCAGTATTTGTCTAGCGTGTCGCTGTGGATGGTTACAGCCCCCAACACGTATTCAATTGTAATGTGACGGGACAATTTTGGAAGAAAATGCTACAGAGGACATTCATCACAGCTAAGGAAAAGAAGATGCCTGGCCATAAACTAATGAAAAATAGATTGACTCTAGCCTCATGTGCGAATGCTAGCGGTGACTGCTTAGTCAAGCCACAGTTGGTGTACTATTCGGAAAGCCCACGAGCTTTCAAAAATGACAAGATCTTCAAAGAAAACTCCGAGTGATGTGGCGAACTAATGCCAAGGCTAGGGTTACCAGTTAATATTTATTGAGTGGATAAACTTGTCCTATGTCCCCGCAGTGAAGAATTAACTACATGAGAAAAACCTGTCTTTGAAATGTCAGTTTGTCCTTGACGATGCCCAGGGCCACCACCCAGGTTTTAAAGGACATTCTTAATAAATTCAAGTTTATTAAAACCTTTGCTCCTTCCAAAACTACCCCTCTCCTCCAGCCCATGGACCAACAGGTTTGAATTTCAAGAAGCTTTGAAATCACAAACACTAACCCGACCCTTCGAGAATTTCGGAGGGATTACTATAACATTGTGAATTGTCTCAAAATTATTGATGATTTATGGCAGGGTGTTACACACAGAACCTTGAACTTTGCATGGAAAAAATTGTGGCCTGCTTCGATTGCTGAAAGGGATTTCGAAGGGTTTGAGACGGAAGCTAATCCTGATGAGCCCGCTGTAGTAGAAAAAATCATCTCTCTCGAAAAGTCTATAGGGCTGGAGATGGATGAAGCAGACGTTAACCAGCTGGTCGTGGAGTATCATGAGGAACTCATGACTGAGGAGTTAATTGAGCTACAGAAAATGCAACATACAGAGATGTTGCAATAGATTGCTAGTGAGGAGGACGATGCTCAACCAGAGGAAATTATTATGCCAAGGAAAATAAAGGAAGTGTTAGCCAAGTGGCACGATGTTTCTGATTTCATTGAAAAGAAACACCCTGACAAAATGCTCTCGTCAACAACACTTGCCTTACACAGTTCTGAAATATTTAGAAAAGGACATGGCTCAACCCACAAAGAAATTAAACTCGTATGTGAAGGCATTACTGTACAAAGTTCAAAATTACAGGTAGTCTTTTAGTCAAGCAGAAAATTGTATGTAGAATTGAAGTAATAATGGTTCATAATTTATAATATATTAGAGAGAAAGAAATGAAAATGAAAACTGTACCTATAAATAACCTTTTCTTTACATTTTATTTTTAATGATTGGTGTACACTAAATTTAAAAATGATTTTTGGTATGAGCCAAAATCATTTAACCCACTTGGAAGACTGACTTTCTTAGTTGTGGCAATGTTAGAACAGAACAATTTCTTCAGCTTTCTACATAAAAAGCCAACTGCTTTAAACACTTGCAACAGTGCTACTCATGGCTAGAAGAAAGGAAAAATCTAAATGATATATCCTGAAAATTTAGTCCAATACTAGGAGAATAGTGTAAGCAATTTCAATATGGAGAGGCTTCTCAATTCTCTTGCTCTACAGATCTGGTCATCAACTGATCACCCACAAGTGTTGGTCCTCGTGTGCTGTGTCTCACAACTCCACCCTCTGCATAGAAACTGTAGCTCAGCTTACAGGAGTCATGCGCTCTACAAGCATGTCAGCAATACAGACACTTATGACAGCTGGACACCAAGATAAAGTCAAACTCAAACAATGTGCTACAACTACTTTTTCACTTATACACTATTAAATACAGGCACTAAGACACACCACAAACCAAATTGATAGCATTTGCATTTACCTAAATTTTAAACAATTTTGCAAGCATTTGCAAGACTTCATTTCTCTACATTCAAAAAATAAAAAGATAGCTGTTGAAAAAAATGTAAATTTCACATTTCTAATTTTCTTTAACAAATACAAGTATGATCATGAATAGGGTTACCCTCTGGCAGATATGAATATTTCCCCATTTATAAGTAAGTCAGGACTTGCTATCTAGGTCTGTGAAGCCCATTCAATTATGCCTTAGTAATTTCTCACAGGCATTCGCTCGTCAGGTCCTCCAATAGGGAAGTTGAGCGTTGAGCGCACAGTTTGAGCACCATAGTATTTGCTGTTGGGGACATCCAGCTCACCAAAGCTGTCACGTTCCTTGCGGACACCCTCCTTGCTGCTCGCACTCTACAAAAATAAAAATTATCACATGGGACTTCAAGAGCTTCATTAAACAAGGTACAGAATATTTTAAGAAAAAAACAGTAGACCATACATTTAATAATAGTTTAAAGTGAGGTAGAAGGTTTTCCACAAGAAATAAGACAGAAATCTACACAAACATTTAAGAGCTATTTCAAGTTCAATTATCTGCTACCCATTACTTTGATTTTTATGTCTAAAAATTGTTTATAGTTCTTCCTTGGTGATACTTATATTTTCTAGTATAGAATAACTTTACAAATAGCTAAATTATCCTACCCTGTATCTTTACTACTTATTTCTGGTGCCTCAGAGCAACTACTACCTGAACAATACATTAAAGTCCCAGCTTGACAACTCACAGGCTCACAGTTGCCCTCACAGAACCAGCCTAGTCTTGGGCTTCTTTTCAGAAGAATGAAGTTGTAGAACAACCCAACTACCTTTATGATGATGCAGGTGTAAATCTCTGAGAATTAATGATCCAAGAACTATAATCACCAGGCAATGCTATAACTACATTATGCATAGATATTGGCAAGTGCTGCAGTAGTTTGCAAATAAAGTTGAGCTCATACAAAACTACATAACACAAAATGACAAAAACAAAAAAATTATTTGTAATAACATCAATTTCAAATGATTCATAAGCTTTGTCATTTTCACAGTTAACCCTGGTAGTGTCAGCACTTTTTACAGATTATACTGAAAAAACAGGTGCTTCACAAATCTATTCCTGTTGTAATTGTCATACCCTTCTTGATATGACAAAAAGTATCTAATGAATGAGTGCCCAAACTTCTCAGAACACAGACACACCTACACTGAAGTAAAGCTTTAGCTTCATCTGAAAGATGATCAAACTGGACAGTCAATTAACCACACTTCTGACTGATGCTTTCATGTAGTGACAAGTAAGATAAACATATTGTTGAGGTTCTCTTTCATTGACCACTTGGTTACAAGATTTACTTTAAATGGCTTTGCAAATTCAATAAAAAATATGTAACAACTTAATGTATATAATGTATGATGAAACTCCAGATGGTGGTATTTAATATAAGAGAAAAATTTAAACTTTTTATAAAGGAAGTACAAGATACATGTGAAATTTTATATTTTCTTATAAATTTAGATATGCTTAAACTTATTTACTTTGGGTAAAGAGTGTTATGAAAATTTCTTCTAGGCCTGCAGTGGTGAGGATGCATGTTAGCATAGAGAAGGGGAAGCTTCAAAATATTAGCAAAGAGTTATATAAACCATTGAAGGATTTTCATAGTATCAATAATTCAACTCTTACAAGACTCTATAGAAACTGAACACAGTGGATGTTGTAAGACAGGATACTAAAACCTTTGACTTTGGGGCAAGGCTAATAGAAAAAAGCAACCAAATGCATTTGGACTGCACTTGGCTACCAAAATTAATTCAAAAATTGTGAAAAAATGCTATAAAAGATATTCAATTAAATAACTCTCAAAAGATGTACAGATTAGTGGCTACTGGTAATAAAACCCTGAATAGATACCAAGACCATAAGATGTCATAGCAGTACCAATAATACTCTACTCTGCAGCCCACATCAGCAGAACTTAAAGTGGCAGAGTTAGAATGTTTGATTAAAACTGTTCAATGCACACATTTGAATGAAGGTAAAAGCCAATTGTTAAATTTAAACTAGGAATTTAACAGCCTCGCTAGTACAAGATTTACCAGTCGGTAGAGTATCACGGATTAATAGTCTAAAGTATTTGCCCTTATCTACAAAATTTGTTGCAAATTTTTAAATTGTCTTATTGAAAAAAATTTACAATTAAATGCATATGTGAGCCCAAAATATCTTAAAAATTGATTCTAAACCCCAAAAATGTAGTTAAATATGATAGATCCTTCCTAAACTCTCTCACATGAAGACACACGATTACACACGACCAAGATGTATTTTTTATCAATCATTCTTGCTTCCATCTATCTTAATAGTATGTAAGATATTTTGTATGTTACACGTACCCAATTGGCACACATAGTAGGTAAAACAGCAAGAGTTGACCTGAAAATCTCATGTATTTAGTTAACTACTAACACAACCTACCATAGTTGTTGCTGTGCAAAAGCGTGCGGGGTGAACAGCAACAAGCCCTCGCACGCACTGTGCTAAACGCGTTGGGATAACCAAAGACGAGGCCATCTTGAACGATGGGTGAAAATAAATCTAATATTTCGAATAGGCTTAAATTGCCGTGGATGAATTCGAGATTCCCACTCACTCTCACGGCCGGCAACAGCTGACAGAAATCACAGGCTAGCCAATTGCAGTGTTATTGTCAACAGGGGCTACCAACTTTGCAAAAATTATTTTCGGTCTAAATCAGACCGACCCCTGTTACTATCAGCCTCTTCAAACAGGTTCCATGATGGGTTTTTATTTGAAGAGCTGGGTTTTTCCAGCTTAAGCTCTCCAGATTGTAAATAATAACCCTCTACAATTTAAATATAATATAAAAACTTTTATGATAATTATTACTAATTAACTAATTTAACTAAATAAAATTAATTAACTAATTGAGTAACAATTTAGGAAATATTAATTAGCCCTAATTTCAAAATTCTAACTGAAATTGGATCTTTTTCTTTTATACCTATTAACAATACAAAGGAAGGAAGCCGTTATATGGAATTAGGTGTCTCTGATTATTATTTAAAACATAACCAATGTAAATTTTGCCTCCTCGGTGATTAGATATTAAAACCTAGCTCTTACTTACCGTGAAAATGGTCGACTAGCGAGAAGCCTTTTAGGGTTTAGAGAACGAGCCACTTTAGGGAACGTGTTATTTTCTGTTGTAATAATTTCGTGGGTGATGGTCTTCGTGGGGAAGTGATACGATCGGCTTCGTAGCTTGCAGATTTATTATTTAACACGATCAAAATCAGTAGAAGTTAGAGCCGAGATCAAGGACCAAAATTGAGAAATTCGTAGACTGAGACTGGAACCGAACTGAACTGAACTGAACCTGACCAAAACTGAAACCCGAAACCGAAACTGAAACCTGCCCGGATAAAGACCAATAAGTGACTCAAAATAAATACAGAATTTAGCAAGAAAAATCAATAGCACAAGGTCACTTTATAATACAACTGTTGAGTAAACATTAAAGAATCGCACCTAATTAGCCGGCTGCCACAGAACACAAAACGAGATATCGCTAGGCAGCTTCTACCCGAGGCTATGAAATTTAATAACCGCACCAAAATAGGTGGTCGATCTTTCGGTATGCTTGTCATAAAAATGCTCGAGCGTAAAGACTTGAGTGAGACGAAATTAGACAATGAATTTCATAGCTGATGCAATAGTGATTATTCGAAATGTTGTATATTGGGATTAATTATAAATCTCAGAGTAACACGAATCAAAGCACGAACACTTCAAACACAATTTAAATCGTTTGAATGAAAACATAAGCACAATGAAATTGGATGTTTTCCATACAATCTGTTAAGTACACATGGTATCAAAACTGCTTCAAAAGGAAATCTTAAACCTGCTGGGGAACATCTAGGCTCAGCGAAAAGACAAGTTCAAAGAATATCTAGTACGTGTGTGAAATGCAAAACTCTCTAACACATTGTAAATAGAAACTTACCCGTCAGAGAGACTGAAAGCGCGAATAAGTTTACTGTACACTGGGGAACGACGGAGAAGGAACTGACGGACACTTAGCCTACAGGCTCGTGGTTGACTATGGTGTTCTATAAACGAGAGTTACAATTTGGAGTTGGAACTACGATTGAATTTTTAACTTTAAAATACTAGTTTCAATTGACGTTAAATACGTATAAAAATTAACTCTAAAATATTACTAAATTTAATATTATTTAATACTAAAATATTCACGATATTTTAGCGGCCCTACAGGAGTCCCCCCCCCAGAAGCGGAGCGCTCAAGAGTCCGGGAAATAATAGAAATCAGGAAGCGATTTGAAACGAACTGTACGACCTGAGCGAGTGCGCGTAGAGGACGGGCTA
>VCRD01009432.1:13852-28569 GCA_006783055.1 Trinorchestia longiramus
TGTGACTTGATTGATGCGTGTGATGCTCTGTGATGCATGTGATGCTCTGTGACTTGATTGATGCATGCGATGCTCTGTGATGCATGTGATGCTCTGTGATGCATGTGATGCTCTGTGACTTGATTGATGCATGTGATGCTCTGTGACTTAGAACATTCATTTGAACTTAACTGAGATATTTGAGATCAATTAAAACTTAGAACATTGAAGTAAATAGACTTTAATGTATTTAACTCCACACAATGTTGGCTAACTTCGTCATGTATGAAAAGAACCTTCAATAATATAGTAGCAAGAGAATTATTAGGAGGATGCAAGCATAGAAATATTAGTCGATAAATGATTAGTTGATACACGAATATTGATCGATACAAGATACGAATATTGGTCGAATATTAGTTGGTATATATTAGTTGTGCCACCACTTGTACCTCTGGCAACATTGAGCCACCACTTGCTCCACTGGCAACATTGAACCACCACTTGTGCCACTAGTAACATTAAGCCACCATTTGTACCACTGGCAATATTGTGCCACCACTTGTACCACTGGCAATATTGTACCACCATTGTAACTAGTAACACAGAGTGTGCAGGGCAGAGACCATCTTTATCCAGCACGTATTGTGGCTGTTCATCATCAAGTATCCTCGAGACGCTGAAGCCTGTATTGACTGAGACCTATACTGGTCATAATCTTACTCAAGACTTCACTTAAGAGCAGCAGTCTTGTTAAAAAGACCAAGTCATGTAAGGCGCTCTTACATCTAGTCAAGATGGACGGTTAGTAACGCAAACCACACACATATTGTGTGTTGGTATGACCCACGTTATCTGGGTCTTATTTTAATGTGTTTTTAGTATCATTATCTGGGTTTTATTTTAATGTGTTTTCAGAATCGTTACCTGGGTCTTAATTTAATGTGTTTTTAGTATCATTATCTGGGTTTTATTTTAATGTGTTTTCAATATCGTTATCTGGGTCTCATTTTAGTGTGTTTTCAGTATCGTTATCTGGGTCTTATTTTAATGTGTTTTCACTATTGTTATCTGGGTGAGTTTATCTTTGTATCTAAAGGATGTGTTTATTTGTAGTGAGGTTAGTGGGAATTTAGGAGCGGGACTTTGTGGAAAATGGATCTGAATCTTTATTCATTTTAATTTGTATTCTTTTGCAGCACATGTTCGCTCAAAGTGCGTTCATAAAAAGTTCAGTTGTCTTGCATGAACAGCGTGATGTTCACAAGACAGCATCAAATTTCCAAAATCTGTCACTTTATTGCAAGCTCAATACATGTTTTTCAAGAAATTAGCCTCATTTGTCGTCAGGTCTAATTTAAATAAAAATTAAGTTTTTTATGCTTTTCACATGGGGACTGCAAAGTTCCTAGCTCGTTGGAGGCAAACATGCAACATTTAAAAGAAGTAGGCAGGTCACTAATTCCAAACTAAATTAAAAAGAAAAATAAGCCTATTGTTTGGAAAAATTGGGCGCTTCATTTCCGACAAACACGAGATTTGGAAATTATGGAAATTATGTTTAGAATGATTTTTAATTCTTAATTATAGAGTGGTAGAAGAATTCAGACAAAGTATTACCGAAGTAAGAGAACTAAAAAATATGCTTATACGTAACTGGCAGATAACGTATTTAATTTATCAGAATTGATCCATAAAGTTTGGTTTTTCGTTCCATCTTCTAAAAAGTCTAAGTTTACGTGAACAGAAAAATTCTGACTCTTGAATTTACTGGAACTTTCTTAATTAGGCTGAACTCTATTAAAAATTGTGAAAAATATGAATAAAGAATCGCCTGTTTCATTTTTATGTAAAATCGTAAGCTTCTTTCCTCTTCCCATTAACATCATAACCAATTTTATTAAAGATTAATTAAATACTCTACTAACTACTCAATGATAAACTTCACGACTGGAAATCAAGTAATGTAGGTATGTTAAGAATCACATTTAAGATTCGAATGTCTAGACCTGAACAAGGTTCTCTCGAAAACCAACCCTATCCATGGCAGCAAGATGAGGGCATTTCGAGAGTCCAACGAAGATGACTTTCTGTCGTCTTGATCGAGTGACTCGAGAGAAAAAGAACGTGGTCAGTGTAAATAGAGGTCAGTGGTCGGGCTTGTTTAATATCTGCCCTATGATAATGAGCATCTTCAGAGGGAGCTCTCAGGGCGCTTGAGCTTGCGAGGTTTGGAGGCTGAACCTCGTCCATGTGATAAAAAAAGACCGAGAAGATGTACCTCCCGCTCTGGGGTTGTGGTTCCCACTCTGGGATTGTGGTTACCACTCTGGGGTTGTGGCTCCCACTCTAGGGTTGTAGTTCCCACTCTGGGCTTGAAGTTTAACCCAGGGGTTGGAATTGCTAGAAACTGTTCAGAATAAATCTTTCTCTACAGTTGACGGTTTGCTAGATGTTAACAAGGCATTCAATGACAGCACTTCTTGCCTCATAAAGCCCCATTATAATTGCATTCATCAAAATCTCTACAACTGAAAGTAAAGGCTAGTAAGGTTAGAAAAAATCACGGTGCATGTAAAATGCTTTAATTATAAATTATAATATCATGTACTTTACTGATTATTTCTATCGCCATCTTAGACAATACTGCACATACACTAATGATGACTGCAACAGAGCGTGAGTGTTGACAGTATACATATGTTTCCATACACTATATATAACACTGTATTCACACTATACGTGCATTTCATAAGGTGTAAAAGAACATATACGAGTACGTATAGTATACATGGAGTATAAACACACTTTAGCAAATCGGCAAAAAATTTAAGTAGTTACTCTCGGACAACACTCTAATGGTTTTAAAACCCGTTCTTACCGGAATATTCCTCGGTATTATTAACAGTTTTAATTTATGCGTATATAATTATGAAAAGCACACATTTATTAAAATGAACGTGTGTCACCGTCAATTGTAGAGTGCTTCGTGAGGAACAACATTACTCTTAGAGATCCCTTGTTCTTAGGGCCCACGAACACAAAACTGACTAGTACCACAGGCAGTGTAGACGGGTCTGGCGAGGTAGAAAAGGACTTCGCCAGTGTCACCCAAACTGGATTTAATGTGGTGCATTATGTTCATCTTCAAGACGCTACCTCATTTTCCTGATGTTGGTGATACTTTTCCTTGAAGAAATCTGATTTCGCAACCTCGATGCTCTGGTCGAGACATAAATAATAAAGTGTAATAGCAATTCTGTCTATAAACACGCTACAGGAAAACACACTGCATGCCTGAATAGTTTGGCGTGTTAAACATGTGATGTCACCGTGTAGAAACCTTGAGATAGTTTGCTTGCAGTAGCATTTAGTGGCAAACTGGGTTATTTATTAGTAAATGGGATTATTTACTGACAGATGTGGTTATTTAGTAGAAGATGTGGTTATTTAGTAGCAGATGTACTTATTTAGTGGTAGATGTGGCTATTTAGTGGTGAATGTAATTATTTAGCGCCAGATGTAACTATTTTGCGGTAAATGTGGTTATTTACTGATAGATATGATTACTTAGTGTCAGATGGGGTTATTTAATGGCAGATGTGGTTATTTAGTGACAGATGTGGTCATTTACTGACAGATGTGGTTATTTAGTGACAGATGTGGTTATTTAGCGACAGATGTGGTTGTTTAGTGTGCAGATGTGGTTATTTAGTGACAGATGTGGTTATTTAGTGACAGATATGGTTATTTAGCGACAGATGTAGTTATTTAGTGACACATGTGGTTACTGAACGACAGATGTGGTTGTTTAGTGTGCAGATGTGGTCATTTAGCGACAGATGTGGTTATTTAGTGACAGATGTGGTTATTTAGTGACATATGTAGTTATTTAATGACAGATGTGGTTATTTAGTAACATGTGGCGTCCTAATTTTTTAGCTTTTTAGTGTCCACAGCATGTACGCTGTCTAAACATGACTTAGTGCACACTTAGCGCTGTAAGCGATGGTCAGCACACGCTAAGCTGACTAAGGTGAGAGCGAAGCTGCGCGCTGAGAGCTCAAGAGCTGACAAGTGCTGACTAAGGCTGCGTAATGTATTCGTCAGCACGGTCAGCACACCCTCATACAGCAGCACGGACACATAGGATCCAAACACTTGTGCTCGAGCACCTCAGGCTACAGTTCTGAGGTCTTCGATCCTTTAAAATCTCATTGCTTCTCTAACCAGAGTTTGTTTTGGATGTAACGAGGGGATTTTTACAGAGCTGTTGAATATTTATGCATTTTGTGAGTCCTTATTAAGTATTAGTGTGGGTCATGGTGGTGAGTTAGGTTATAATTGTAACGTTCAAGTGAGCTGGTGGGACACATCTCAATACAAATAAGACAACATCAGAAGCAGAAGTACTGAAAAATCTCCCTCTGGTAAGTAATATTTTCTCCTTCGAACTAATAAAAAGAATCGGTTAGTCGCTTTGATGTAATTAATAGGTTCGGGCATGAATTAAAAGGTATGTGAAAATTAAATGTTTTTCAATTCTAGTTTGTATATAATAAAAGCTAGATAAGTCATTTCATTTGTTTCGTGACCAGTAAATTTACATGCAAGAAATACTGTTCATGTTTAATTAAATAAGGAAGGGTGAATATAAACAATGGGGAATGAATAGCTAAAATATGAGGAAGGCTGAATAAAAAATTAGAAAGGGCGAATCAAAAAGATGATGAATGACGAATAAAAAAATAGGAAATGACGGGTAAAAACATGAGTATGGACATAAACAAAAAATTATGAATGATGAATCGAAAAGAAAAATTTTCCATATTTGTTCTGGATATTATGAGCGTCATCAAAAGCTCATTAAATTATGAATATTTTATTTATGATTTAAAAAGTTGATTTAACAAGATCAGGGTCACAAGCCATGATGCAGTTAATGAGTTAATAATGTCTTAATGAGTTATTTGTAAGTTAATGACTATATTATGTCTCAGAGAGTAATTATAATAAGCAGCTATAATACTATGCCTTAATAAATTGTTAATGTAGTTTGGACTTATTAACGTATTAATGAATTGTTAATGTCATGTGGGGCTGTTAATGAGTTGTTAATGTCAGGATGGTTGTTAATGAGGTAGTAATGTCTTTTTATTTCTTAGTTGAAAAACTTGGTTCACTTAAACTGTTGTTCCCAACACACGAGTTCTATAAATTCAATATAAGATATATTACAGGGAATATAATATAAAATATATTATAGGGAATGTAATGTAAGATATATAACAGGGAATATAGTATAAGATACATTATAGGGTATATAATATAAGATATATTATACGGAATACAATATAAGATATATTAAAGGGAATACAATATAAGATATATTACAGGGAATATAATACAAGATATAATACAGGGAATATAATATAAGGTATATTATAGGAAATATAATATAATATACATATATTACAAGGAATATGATACATGATATATAGGAGTAAATATGATGAAAAGTCACAACTTTATGCAATGAAGCTTAGAAATATTTTTATTATTAATTCTGCTTCAGGTTCATAGGTCGAAAACTGCTACCACACAAATGACACGAATAACAAGTTTATAGCAAATTTTATTTTCTCATGGAGAAATGTTTTAATTTCTTTATTAAAAAATGGGTTTGTATGTGAAATTAATTTTTGGTCGATCGAAGGGTTCACTTAGTTAAATTTTTTCAAAGAGAAGTCCAATGGCAGAAATAACGTTGTGTTCTCATTAATTGTACATGGTAAGAGTCATGTAAATCATGACGTGGCACATTTTACACGTTAGAGCCTGGAAATGTCTACACAACTCATGTGATTTCAAGAAATAAAGAACTCTTCTACTCAAAGAGATAATGGCTTCCGTTCATCTAACTATTTAAAAAGCATGGTTTAAATTTATTACGATAGCTCGAACGTTTTTGCGATAGTTCATGTTCTTTGTGATAATCAAAACGTTTTTTGTGATAGTCAAGACGTTTTCGTGGTGAGTAATTTTTTTACGATATGTAAAACGTTTTTGGGAGACTTTAAACGTGTTTTGGCGATAAGTGAAACTTTTTCCCGGTGAAAGTCGAAGTGTCATGGGAAAGCTCCAGAAATCAATTAAGTTAACATTGTTCCAGACGCTTGCAAGGCATAGTAATCTATCGCAACCGGTTATTCGCACATGCATCCAAGAAAAGGTCGTAGTGGAGCTGTAAAGGGTTGCATTGTAATGCTTGTGCCTCTGTTTTGTGACTGAATGACTCGGAACACAAAGAACACCCCGTGTAATTTGTCCAGGAAAACCAGCGTGATTTGTCAGAGTTCTGTGTGTTGGTGTAACTTGCGTGAAATTCAGAGTTTGGTGTGTGCAAGAAAGGACAGAATTACAGCCTGCTATTGTGTCGCAGCAGCGGAAGCTGCGGACCTAAAGATGAAGGTAACACCGTTATTCCTATACCGTCATCTCTGCTCAAAGAGTTCTGTGCACAATTGATCTTTTGTAGTGGTAGCAATACAAGTAATCATGCTAAGATTAATGATCCAAGTGACAGTGCTTGAAAATTGTTAGACATCGTCCAGAGGGTGGACTTTGAGGACATTAGTGGTTTACATTAACTGTTATTTCGATGCGGGACGTTATTTTTAAAACAAATTAAGTTGTTATTAAAATTTTGGTAGTGGGTGTTGGTTTCCAAGAGTCGCATTTTGTGTGTTGTGTACAGCGGTCATATGTCGTGAAGGTTAATTTTAAAACAAGACTTTGTATTTCAGAAGGACTGTTGTATAATTGTGTGTTTTGTACTGCATTTCAAAGTCTTAAGTTGAATAAATAAAACCTAGTTTACTCAAATAAAACTTAGTTTACGTAAATAAAACTTGGTTTACATAAATAAGACCTAAGCCTGAATTTGGTTTGTCTAAATCTTTTCGCCAAGAAGACGGAAAATGATTGTTTTTTTTTTGTAACTCGAATCTGTATTCAAAGCAATAACGTTTTTGCCTAAAATTACATACAATGAAGTTAATTCCATGTGAATTGATATAATTTATTTGTGTTACTTACGACCAGCAAAAAAACCGTCAATGAAGATTAGAATTGATTTTATTACTGCATCGTCGTGCTAAACAAGTATACAAATTTTCTGTTGGACACAGTCGTAAAAAACTGCCAATCCATAGTAAAATTATCCTATACTAAAATTTTAAAAAGAAATATCATCTAAATTTCGAATCTAAACTTTTTGAAATGTTCAGATAATAATTTTTCATTATAAAAGCTCATACAACAACACTTAAAAGAGGTTGCTGGTACAGTTACAGCTGCAGGTACAGTGCGTCATGCACTCCTACAACAGTTACAGCTGCAGGTACAGTGCGTCATGCACCCCTACAACAGTTACAGCTGCAGGTACAGTGGTGGTGCTACAGTTCTGCTTGCAGCAAGCGTCTCAAGGAGACAGAAGCAGCGATTGGACGCACCTTCGCGGTTGCCTTTTTGATTGCGCTGACGTCGCGCCGGCTGAACTGCCACGAGACGGCCGTGTTTCCGGTCTTGCGGATGCTGAAGTGTGCCTCCGAGTAACAAGGAGGGAGGAGGAGGGGAAAGAAGAAGAAAGGGAGGGAGAAGGGGAGTAGAACACGCACTTCTTAAGCAAAGTAATGAGCAATTCATTTCGAATTTGTAGCAATTAGAAGTAGTTCTGACACAAGGACTGGTGGTGGTACATAGGAAATAGTGTTACACATGAAAGTTTTGTAAAAGAGGTCTGTTCTTTTACCATTATTATGTATGGATTGTTTTTGTTTTGCGTTCAAACACTATTCCACACTGTTATACACAGTAGTGTGTATAATACAGTAGTGTACACAGTAGATAATAATTCACACGGATGATGGAATATCGGTCTTTACCATTAAAACTAAGCTTGAAACTAGAAGTGCCCTGAAACTGCAACAAAGTATTTACTTCTGAAGCAGTCACATAAAACATGATGTTATTGTTCCAGTTTATAATTCAAATAACGGGTCATCTCAGTATCCTAATTTCTTTACTTCTTTTTCTGTTTCTTTTTCTACTTCCTTTTCTTTTTCTTCTTTTTTACTTTTTTCTACATCGTTTTCTGCTTCTTTTTTCACGTGTTTTCCGGCTTATTTCTTTAGTTGTACGATATCTCCAGCAGATGAGATTGTCATCGTCATGTCTGTCTATTACAAAGCATGCTTCTCCTCTCAGGCAGATTAACTTTGTTATAAACTAAATTTTTGCAAGCACAGTGCTAAATTTTTTCCGCTATTTCTTGTCAATCTAAGAATACATTATTATTTTCATCAATCTGAGATTGTTATTAGTTTTAACAATCTGTGATTATCATATTATTTTCATAAATATACGGTTTTCATTAGTATTATCAATTTAAGATTGTTATGAGTTTCATTTATCTGATTGTTATTAGTTTTATAAATTCAATATTTATCTTTTTATCAATCAAATATAGCGCTTATATGTATATATATATATATATATTTATATATATATATTTATATTTATACATATATCAATCTTCGAATGTTATTCCTCTGATCAATCTAGGCTAGTCATTATATTCTATTGATTTAGATCGTTGTTATTTTCCTCACTCATTTTTATCAAGCTGAGATTGCTTAAATTTCATCCAACTAAGATTGTTATTCTCATGAATCTGAGATTGTTATTATTCTCAGCAAAACCACATTGTTATTTATGACACTTTAGGTCTGTTATTGATGTGATTTGCGAAACTTCCAGTGTTTACATGACACTTTTAGCTAAATATCCGTTACAGTTTAGGTGTACTTGTGCCACAGTACATGTGTACTTGTGCCAGAATACATGTGTACTTGTGCCACATTACATGTGTACATATGCCAGAGTACAAGTGTACTTGTGCCACAGTACAAGTGTACTTGTGCCAGAGTACATGTGTACTGGCACCAGTGTACATGTGTACTGGCACCAGTGTACATGTGTACTGGCACCAGTGTACATGTGTACTGGTACCAGTGTACTCAACTATCAGGCTTCTCACACACGTGTAGGAGAAAGTATGAGACTTGGTTCTTGTATGGTCGTAATCTGTGCTCACTTATATTTATGTGTTTAAAAAGAAGAGTTTCTCATGATTTCAATGAAAGGATGTTTCTTCAAGCGGAAAAATAATCTTCCTTTAATAGAAGATCAAAAACTACCAAAACCAACTGTTTATGTGGGCTCTACTCAGTGGGTTGATTTTACCTGCCTGCAACATTGTCGGTTGAATTTACGATAGTGGGGAAGGTTTTTGCACTCGTGAAACGAAAGTACTCTTTCATAAGAGAAGTTAGCGATTTAGTTATTGATTCACAAATTATTACATTTTATTCCCGTTTGTAAATTCGAAAATCTAATTGAGAAACTAATCTAGGAAGCTTTAAGTTCACGAACAAAAAAAAGACCAAAATCATGCAAATTTATCCCCACGTAGAAAAAATATACATTCCACTTTTTTCTGCACATTCACACAAATTTTAAAATACACATCTCCATATATAATAGACAATGTGTCTCCATCTCTCTCTCTCTCTCGCTCTCTGCATCTGTGTGTGTCCGTCCCATTACTTCCTATCTATTACTGAAGAAAAGTTATTGAACTGAAATCAGAACGTGTACCCATGTATTCTGAGCATTGTATTTAAGATACCAAAGGTGCTGGATCACTATAAAATACTCCATTTTTCTGTTATTAGCTTTCTTCTTTTACACAGCCATGTAACCGGTAGAAAAGATACAGAATAGAAGTTCTGTGTATATTAATGAAAAATATTCAGATTCTGATAGTACCACGGCTAAAATTGAAAAAAATATTTATTTCATAGATCCATAATTTTATCACTTTTAAATCAAGGCATTTCAACGGGCACTATCTGGGCCATGTTATCGGTAGATATAACACAGAATGAAAGGTATGTATATATTAATGAAAAGTATTCATTTAAAACCCAATAATTCGTGGTAAATCTTTAATATATTTATCTCTATAATAATTACAAATTAGTGAAATCTAAACCGTGGAATTTCCACGGGCATTGTCTAGTACGAAATATCCCTGCTAAAATTGTTTGGCCTACGTACGGCTGAATTCAGGTAAATTCAGCACCGGAGTGCAGCAGGAGGTAAAATTAAGCCACAGGAGGTAAAATCAAGCCACAGAAGGTAAAATCAAGCGACAGAAGGTAAAATTAAGCCACAAAAGGTAAAATCAAGCCACAGGAGGGGGATTGTGTGCTGCTGTTCATGCTCCATAAAGCTTGAAAGGCTCACCGGAATCACACCTTGTCCGTGAGGTAAAAGGCTTCTGCGCGTCGTTTAGAGCTGGTGTGGTGCCGTTATATAAAAGTTATATGTTGTACATTAACTAACAAAAGAAGAGGCACATTTGGCTTCTGTCTGTCACGGCGCAGTCACAGCCAAACGCGAGTATAATACGAGCATAGTACGAGTATAATACGAGCATAATACGAGTGTACGAGTCAGGTACGAGTATAATACGAATGTACGAGTCAGGTACGAGTATAATACGAGTGTACGAGTCAGGTACGAGTATAATACGAGTGTACGAGTCAGGTACGAGCATAATACGAGTGTACGAGTCAGGTACGAGCATAATACGAGTGTACGAGTCAGGCACGAGTATAAAACGAGTGTAGGAGTCAGGTACGAGCATAATACGAGTGTACGAGTCAGGTACGAGTATAAAACGAGTGTAGGAGTCAGGTACGAGCATAATACGAGTGTAGGAGTCAGGTACGAGTATAACACGAGTGTACGAGTCAGGTACGAGCATAATACGAGTGTATGAGTCAGGTACGAGTATAACACGAGTGTAGGAGTCAGGTACGAGCACGGCAGACACTACAAAGCCAGGTAAAAAGATCAGCGTGGGAGCGTTGGATGATAACGGAAATGATTTCTTAAGAAGTATGTAATTCCTTGAGAAATAATTCTTTAAGAAAAGATCCCTGTATGTCTGATGATGTGCGTGACCGAGATATTCTTGTGTGTTGTGATGGGCAGGACTAGGAGTCTTACCTCTTCCATCAAACACATCAAAAAGGCCTATGGAGATGTGTTTGATGTGGGAAGAAGCGGTTGATGTATGTGGGGAAAGCAGTTGATGTAGGGAGAAGAGGCTCATGTGTGTGGGGAGAAGTGGTTGATGTAAAAAGACTAAAGTGAGAAGTGTTTGACTAAAAATGTTTGATATGTAAAAGTATTTAACGAGAAAAGAAATGTTTGATGTAGAGAGGAGAGGGAGGGAATGTTTAATCTAGAGAAAGGTATTTGATGTAGGAAAATTGATGTAGAGAGAAGAGTTTGATGTAGTTCCTGCCATAATATGAAGTTTGTATTCATGAAAGTTGTACAGAAAAACATGCTATAAAAGCTTAACAAACAATGAACATGAAGCTCGGTGCTCTTTATATATATTTTCTAGGAATTGTATGCTATGTATATAGAAAAATTTAAAAAGTTGTTATTATCTCTAAGGCTTTTCTGGCTGCTCTACAACACAAAATTTCTGGTGAGTTCTGAAGTCAAATAATAAAGCAGAAAAACCCTGGTTTCTAAGGTAAAATTTGAAAGCGGTCTACTCTTTACATTTTTTTTTTTTGAGCTATCCAGTTAACAGTTGAAATAATACTGTTAGTGTAGCTGACTGTATGTCCAGTTAACAGTTGAAATAATATAGTTACTGTAGCTGACTGTGTACCTAATTAACAGTTAAGATGGTACCGTTGATATATACGTGGTACCAATAATTCCACTATACAGTATGACCCAATAAAAGGTTTACCCATGTTTAAAATGTCATAACTTTGCAACAAATTAAGATATTTTGAATCTGTTTGCTTTATTCGAGGTAGAATATAATTGTCTATCAGTCTTTGCAAGCATTTTTAAAATACTTAGCCATTCCATAATATTTAATAGTTAAGTAATAGGCACCAAAATGGAAGCGCAAGAATTGATAATTAAAGTTTATGAACCCCTGTAAATAAAAAAAACACTTTTTATAACATAACTAAGCATGAGTTAAAATAATCAAAAATTGTCACTTTGGATCGGTATTTGTGGAACTGGAAAAATAATTGAACCGATTGTTACAGATTGAAATATGAATGGGGAATATCATGAAAATATCTAGATACGCTGAGTCAAGAAATTATCCCCCAATTAAATATTGCATGTGGAAACAGATTGAATCGTTATTGGTGGGTTCAAGATGGAGCACCGGCTCACAGATCACTAATTGTAAAGAAACGCTCGTTGGAAATCTTCCAAAACCTCATAATTGCTGTGGGCTATGATATCGAATGGCCTCCCCGAAGTCCTGATTTAACACCATGTGATTATTTTTTATGGGGACATTTGAAAACCAAAGTGTATGTTACTCCTCCAATCAATTTAGATGACTTGAGGATGTGCATCAGGGCAGAGGTTAATATTTTAAAGATAATCCACATCGTGTGAAAAAAGTAATGAAAAGCATGAGAAAAAAAGCCCAGGTTTGCGTAAATAGGAATGGCGATCAAGTAGAAGGAAGAGGATAGTAAAGACAATTGTGTTCAATAAAGGGTGGTTTTCTTTATATTATTTCAAATACATGTTCTTTAGGTAAAAAACGATGTACAGAAACTGTTGTTTTATTTATAACGGTTCATAAATATTAATTAGCAATTCTTGCGCAACTTTCATTTTGGTGCCTATTATTTAACTATTAAATGTTATGGAGTGGTTACGTATTTTTAAAAATGTGCAGAAACTGATAGACAATAATATTCTAAGTCGAATAAAGCAAACAGATCCAAAATACCTTAATTCCTTGAAAAGTTATGACATTTTACACATGGGTAGACCTTTTTTTGGGTCCTACTGTATAATAATACACAGTTTGTTGCATGTTTGCTTGCTTGGTCTCTGTCACGCTCAAGGATTTTGATAGGAGGAAATTGGGTGCGTTATACATGTTTTGTAAGCATTGTATTGTGGATACCAAAGGCACATCCTTCAATGTGGAAGCTCCTTCGCAAAGCCCGCGTCCACTGGCAAAGCAAACGAAAAAATCTTTGAGAAACACGTGAATTTTCACGTGTGGGTCTACTAGTATTCTCCTTTTTTAATTCTATCGCCTCATATTAACTTATATGAACAAGACCTTTTTTACTTCTTTCCTATGTACATTGAACATAAGTAAAAAAATACGTAATATCCATTATGAAATGTATAAACTATAATCAACTAGCCACTTCCCGTGGAAATTCCATGATTTAGATTTGACTAATTTGAAATTATTATAGAGCATACATTTATTGAAGATTTACGACGAATTATTGTGTTTTAAATGATTACTTTTCATTAATATATACAGGACTTCCATTGTGCATCTGATCTAACGATAACGTGGCCCAGATAGTATCCGTTAAAATTATTTGATTCAAAAGTAAGGAAATTAAGGATCTAGGAAATAAATACATTTTTCAGTTTTACCCGTGGTACCTTCAGAATCAGAATATTTTTCTTGAATTATACAGAACTTTCATTTTATATCTTACCTAACGATAACATGGCCGTGTAAGAGAAGGAAGTTAATAACGGAACAAATGGCGTGTTTTATAGTGATCCGGTGCCTTTGGTATCCACAATACAATGCTTGTAATACATGCATACCCGTTCTGATTTCAGTTCAATAATTTTTCTTCAGTAATATATAGGAAATAATGAGACGGACACACAGATACAGAGAGATGGAGATACATAGTCGATTATATATGTAGATAATTATTATTACATAGATTTCGACAATGAAATAAATAAATAGCAACAAAATTCATACATGCATCAATATTGACGGTATGAACAGATCGTATAAACTGCGTTGTGGTGTTAATTAACAAAGCTATGTGCGTACACGCGAACTTTAACGCTATGGAGCGCCTTAATTCCGTGCAATACCACGTGCATAAGCGACTATTTTAAAGGTAACTCACATACGCTAAATGCATTCAGTTAATTCCGTGCAATACCACGTGCATAAGCGACTATTTTAAAGGTAATTCACATACGCTAAATGCATTCAGTTAATTCAGTACAATACCACGTGCATAAGCGACTATTTTAAAGGTAACTCACATACGCTAAATGCATTCAGTTAATTATGCGTAGAGACGTTCTTTGTTGTTGTATTCACCCATATTAATGTACACTGTTAGGGGGAAGTTCTTTGCTAGTTTATTATCGAAGGTTTTTTTACGTTACGATTATTATTGTTGTTATTATTAATCCCGCTCTCATAGCCATAACTAATGCGTTCAGAATTATTTTTATCATTATTTATTATATAAATGACCCTGAGTGTTTCTTTGTGTACTGCGTTTCACAGTAAAACACAGTACAGTACACACAGTGTTTCACAGTAAAACACAGTACAGTACACACAGTGTTTCACAGTAAAACACAGTACAGTACACACAGTGTTTCACAGTAAAACACAGTACAGTACACACAGTGTTTCACAGTAAAACACAGTACAGTACACACAGTGTTTCATGGTAAAACACAGTACAGTACACACAGTGTTTCACAGTAAAACACAGTACAGTACACACAGTGTTTCATGGTAAAACACA